>JAXGGA010003933.1:0-95194 GCA_038373865.1 Uloborus plumipes | reverse complement strand
ATTTTGGTTTTAGCTAATACTTTCCCCGTTGTTGGCCCTTGTTTGAATACGCTGTATCAAAAAATAAATAAATAAATTAATTAATTAATTAATTAATAATAAGAAAATTAAATTAAAAAAAATTCAACTTGTAAGTTTCTCAAAACCAAGGAGGGAACAATTGCTTCTCTTAACTCCTCTCATAGGTAAATTCCTTATTAAATAATGGCGTATCAATGTAACGATTTGTTTGTTTGAAGGGTCTTCTCTGGGACATTTTAAATACAAAGCATGAAAAGTCTTATTTATATAAAAAAAAATCGGTGGCCCAAAATAGCTTATTTTATTTTGCCTGTACGCAAGGAGTAGCATTTATTAAGTCAATTTCAAATTTATTATGCTTTTTGGCCTACTTTCCCGTTAAAAATAAAAGAAAGACGAAAAAAGTATTAAAAGTAGCTTAATGCATCTCAAAATATCGCTAAGTCCAAAAAATATCGCCAAGTTAAAAAAAATATCGCCAAGTCCGAAAAATATCGCCAAGTTAAAAAAACAAAAAAGTAAAATGAATATCGAAAAATTAAAAATTTGAAAGTAGGGTATTGAGATGGGGAATTTGTGCGTCGGTCGGTCGGTCGCTCTGTCTGTCCCCCCCCCCCCCCTAATAACTTTTGAATGAACATTCCGATTTGGACAAACTTTTTTTTGTTGGAAAGATCTCGGCGAGTACAGCTCATTCCCATATCTGATTTTTCGATTTGAACAATTTTTGGTTCAACTTTGAACCGTACAAACAACCTGTCCCGCGATGCTAACTTTTGAGTGAACAATCCGATTTGAACAAACTTTTTTCGTTCGAAATATCTCATCAAAAATACTTCATTCCCGTATCTACATTTCCGATTTGAACAATTTTTCGTTCAACATTGAACCTTTTAAGCAACCTTTTCCCACATAATAACTTTTGAGTGAACCGTCCGAATGGAATAATAGTCTGTGGAGTTAGCGACAAAAACAGCCGAAATATTTCACTTCCGGATACCAGTGTGAAATTTGGTACAGAGCTTAGGTACCTATATAAGATCAAAAAACCGCCGGGAGACACTTGATCAGGGGTCATGAACTCCCGTGATAACGTCATCAAGATGGCCGCTTTTACAGGTAATACGTTCGTTTAATTGCTTAAAACTCCATCATAAATTAAAATATTGCAAAACTCAAATGTATCATCTGAAAGCTCTTCAAAAGAGCTATTTAGAAATATTTAATTTTTCTTTCTGAGGTCAAGGGCCCACCTATGATGACGTCATCAAAATGGCCGCTTTTACAGGTAAGTATGTTTGTTTAACTCCTCCTAAAACTCCATCATTGATTTAAATATTTCAAAACTCAACTATATCATCTGAAAGCGCTTTAAAAGATCTATTTATAAAGATTTAATTTTTCTTTCTGAGGTCAAGGGCTCACCTGTGATGACGTCATCAAAATGGCCGCTTTTACAAGTAAATATGTTCATTTAACTGCTTAAAACTCCATCATAGATTCAAATATTGCAAAACTCAAATGTATCATCTGAAAGCTCTTTAAAAGAGCTATTTAGAAAGATTTAATTTTTCTTTCTGAGGTCAAGGTCCCACCTGTACTGGCGTCATCAAAATGGCCGCTTTTACAGGTAAATACGTTTGTTTAACTCCCCCTAAAACTCCATCATAGATTCAAATATTGCAAAACTCAAATATATCATCTAAAAGCTCTTTAAAAGAGCTATCTAGAAAGATTTAATTTTTCTTTCTAAGGTCAAGGGCCCACCTGTGAGGACGTCATTTGAGGCCATTTTGATGACGTCATTACAGGTGGGACCTTGACCTCAGAAAGAAAAATTAAATCTTTCTAAATAGCTCTTTTAAAGAGCTTTCAGATGATATATTTGAGTTTTGCAATAATTGAATCTATGATGGAGTTTTAGGGGGAGTTAAACAAACGTATTTACATGTAAAAGCGGCCATTTTGATGACGTCATCACAGGTGGGCCCCTAAAATTAGAAAGAAAAATTAAATCTTTCTAGATAGCTCTTTTAAAGAGCTTTTAGGTGATATATTTGAGTTTTGCAATATTTGAATCTATGATGGAGTTTTAGGGGGAGTTAAACAAACGTATTTACCTGTAAAAGCGGCCATTTTGATGACGCCAGTACAGGTGGGACCTTGACCTCAGAAAGAAAAAATAAATCTTTCTAAATAGCTCTTTTAAAGAGCTTTCAGACGATATATTTGAGTTTTGTAATATTTGAATCTATGATGGAATTTTAGGGGGAGTTAAACAATCGTATTTACCTGTAAAAGCGGCCATTTTGATGACGTCATTACAGGTGGGCCCTTGACCTTAGAAAGACAAATTAAATTTTTCTAGGTAGCTCTTTTAAAGAGCTTTCAGATGATATATTTGAGTTTCGCAATATTTGAATCTATGATGGAGTTTTAGGGGGAGTTAAACAAACGTATTTACCTGTAAAAGCGGCCATTTTGATGACGTCATCACAGGTGGGCCCTTGACCTTAGAAAGAAAAAATAAATCTTTCTAAATAGCTCTTTTAAAGAGTTTTCAGATGATAGGTTTGAGTTTTGTAGTATTCGAATCTATGATGGAGTTTTAAGCAGTTAAACGAACGTATTTACCTGCAAAAGCGACCATTTTGATGACGTCATCACAGGTGAACCCTTGACCTCAGAAAGAAAAATTATATCTTTATAAATAGATCTTTTAAAGCGCTTTTAGATGATATAGTTGAGTTTTGAAATATTTAAATATATGATGGAGTTTTAGGGGGAGTTAAACAAACGTATTTACCTGTAAAAGTGGCCATTTTGATGACGTCATTACAGGTAGGCCATTGACCTCAGAAAGAAAAATTAATTTTTTCTAAATAGCTCTTTTAAAGGGCTTTCAGATGATATATTTGAGTTTTGCAATATTTGAATCTATGATGGAGTTTTAAGGGGAGTTAAACAAATGTAGTTACCTGTAAAAGCGGCCATTTTGATGACGTCATCACAGGTGGGCCTTTGACCTTAGAAAGAAAAATTAAATCTTCTTAAATAGCTCTTTTAAAGTGCTTTCAGATGATAGGTTTGAGTTTTGCAATATTTGAATCTATGATGGAGTTTTAGGGGAAGTTAAACAAACGTAGTTACCTGTAAAAGCGGCTATTTTGATGACGTCATTACAGGTGAGAACTTGACCTCAGAAAGAAAAATTAAATCTTTCTAAATAGCTATTTTAAAGAGCTTTCAGATGATAGATTTGAGTTTTGCAATATTTCAATCTATGATGTAGTTTTAAGCAGTTAAACGAACGTATTTACCTGTAAAAGCGGCCATTTTGATGACGTCATCACGGAATGACCTTGACCTCCGATCAAGTGTCTCCCGGCGTTTTTTTGTCCTCCTATGTGAATTTAAGCCCCACATAAAATTTCAGACTGGTATCCGGAAGTGAAATATGTTTGCACTAACTCCACGGACTATAAACTTTTTTTTGTTTGAAAGATCTCGGAGAGACTTTCCCATACATTCCCATATTTCGCTTTTAGATTCAAACCATTTTTCGTTCAATAGTGAACCGTTCAGAAAAAAAAAAATACATTAGCGTCTACGGGGAATTTAAGTTGAATGTTGATCCTGAACTTAAAATCGGATTTCCTTCAAACTAACTTTGTAAGAAAATGGTTTTGATAAATAATGTTTGTAAAGTACTTTTCTAAGTAATCTTCTGTGAGGACTCTGATTCCGACTTCGACTTCGCGAACATGGCGGAAATGCAGGCTCAGAAAAAAAATGACTGAACGTGCAGACGATTTTTTGTTTATTTATTCATTTCTTTTATTTTATTTATTATTATTATTATTATTTATTATTTTTTTTTGCAGACGATTTTTTTTTTGTAACAAAAATTTTTCATTCACGAGAACATTTTATTCTTTATTTATATTTAACAACTGGCAACGGATTAAAAGTGAAATTCCGGACATTTTATTAACGGACGATTTTTTTTTCTTTCTTTGATAAAATGTGTTTTGATGATCTTTGTACTTTTATTTATTTATTTTTTTTAATTATTATTATTATTTTTTTTTTTGTGAAAACGATGGAGGATTTTTTCTACGGAGGAACTGTAACAGTTACACTCTTTAAAAGGTGTGACAAAACTTTATTTATTCGTTAATTACTTTTTACGTGTCTATTTCATCTGATGAGAGGGGCATATTTTGCTTTTCGAAATCAGCTCTAAGTGCTAAAAAGGTATGTTTGCCATAATTTTCAGTCTCAGATAATCAAGAGAATAATGATCAGATGCGAGAATGCCGATGTCGATGTATGGGAAAGTAGGCTCGTTTAGTTCTTGACAGAACTTCTTGTTATATTTTCTTTGCTTTCCAATTACAATAGAATTAGTGCTTTGATTTTTATTTTTAATGCGTAAATTATGTTTATTGTATTCATTCTTTTAGCGTTCAAAAACAAATTATATTTAAAATGAATGTTATGAGGAAAAAAAACACTATATTCAGTAACGAATTGCAATAATTAATAGGTTTCTTGAATTTATGTGCCAAGCTAGGGAAGTTAGGGACGCCTCGAAAAAAAACTGTCTGAAAGGGAAAAATTATGAAAATGTCTAATGAAATTCGAATTTTACGCAAAAATTCGAACAAGCAGACATATCATGTATACATAAAATGAGAGGGAACACTGAGCATCGTTGAAACGCTTAAAAAAGGGATAATAATTAAAGAGAAAGGGATAATAATAATTAAAGTTGCAATCTGTTCTGCAACTTTTCCGAAAAAATGAATCAAAATTTTTGGAATAAGGAAATTTTGGGAGGTCATTATGACCTCCAGTTATCTCCCATCAAGGCTACCCTTATCTTTTTTTTGGGGAGGGGGTGCAATTTCTGAAGTTCGCCACGGGCGCTAGACCCCATAGCCAAACCCAGATAATATAGACGAACTCGCGAACGCCGTTCGCAGAAAACTTTCGAAGTTTGCAGAAATTTTTGCATTTTGTTAAAAAAGTTATAAATTTAGGAAGTTTTCTATCTGAAATATGTCTTGATTTTGTTCATTGTGGGGCAGTAGCTTGTTACATACGAAACTGACACATTCATTAATCATGACGGATTGACAACCAACCTCATGGTAGAACCTGCACTTCATACAACTTGATATTTTTGTTGTTGGTAGCACTTTAGGATTCAGAAGCCCACTTTTTTTTGCAGAAAATTTTAAAGAAATTATTTAAGTTTGCAGACAGTTTTACATTTTATCTAAGTCTGCCCATAGCTACGCTACTGTATGTAACCCAGCGTCAAATCCTTAGGAATTAAAATTTTATTCAATATCGTTCTGAAATGAAACAGCAGTAGGTAGATTAAAGTCCGACAAGAACTTCAAAAAAATTAAATAGTGTACAAGCCGATGCCCGTAAGAATAGCTATTTTGAGATGTGCCCCTTTCATTCTACACGAAGATGGAGAATGAAAGGGGCACTTCTCATGAATTACCAACTTATTTAAAATTGGCCGGAAAACGCACACCATAGTCACCTAGCAGAACCTTTAATCAACCAAGCAATAACAGTTTGTCTAATTGTAATAGTTATTAGAGCCAGGGCAAGGACTTTAAAAAGTTAAAATTTTAAATCGATTTTTCTCAAAACAGCTAATTTAAGATATATATATATATATATTATATATATATATATATTACAGTCAGGGCCGTAATCAGACTATTGTTTCGGTGAGGGTTTTACCAACACATCTCTCGTGAAATATTATGATAAATAAAATCTGATTTCTCATGTTCTATATTTCAATTGTTTTTTGTTGCATTAGATGCTGATGGGGCATTAACATGAAAAATAAAATAATGACATTTCTTTCCAATGAAGGAAAAAACTCTGATGGGTACAGAGCATCTTCCACCCCAGTTAAAAAGGTTTATTGCTGTGTGTGAAATTATGCTTGCAAAAACTACAACAAAGATAAATACTGCAAATAAATCAATTAATTTGTACTGTCATTCAAGCATGACAATTTCATTTTTCAAATGAAACTGAAAAGTAAACGAGAAAATTAGAAGCAAAAAAGTTTTATTATTTTTTTTAGCGAAAAAAGGGCATTACAAAGCATTTTTTGGAATAGATTTGAAAAATTTCGGAGGGGGTTTGAACCCTAAAAACCCGTCCTTAAACACGGCCCTGATTGCAGCTATACAATCGTTTCATTGAGGAGTTTGTTTTTCTTCTGTCATCAAATAGTTTAAGTCTATTAATTCCTACATTTATCAAAGTTAGTGGTTCATTTTAATGTGGGATAGTGTAAAAAATATGAAGAGAAAACATTGGAATATAAATATTATAACTTTCCGAGAACAATAGTTTATGCTTGGAAAATTTCCATTTTTTTCCGGGTAAAAATACATCCCTTTGACACCCCCCCCCCCCCCAAAATGCCGTTTTTCTTCCGATCGTTTCCCTTTTTAATTCCGGGTACCAATTAAGCTGGATTTACAGAGGTTCCTCTGTACTTTTTAACTGCAAAAGTATTTTGTGACACTTAAATGTTTTTTAAATCGAAACGAAAATACGTGTAAAATTAACATGCATAATCATGCATTGCATACAGAGATATTATAAGAACGTTCAACTTCATTTAATCAAATGCTAATTATTCTTATCTTTAGTCGCAAACTATGTGAGGTTTAAAAAAAAAATCAATACTAAACAAAACACGAAATATTAACTACCTATTTCTGTTTCTAACAAGGAAAAGTTCAAAATACAAGAATACTATATATATATCATAATCTCGACTTAAATTTAGCCCAGTAATTAAAAAAAGAAAATAATTAATTCATCAATTGAAATATTCAACTCAAAAAAAGAAGAGTGAAGAAGGAACATTAATTGTTATTAGTTACATTGTTTCATGAAGAACGAACATTAATTGTTATTAGTTATTGTTACACCGAAGAAGTAACATTAATTGTTATTAGTTACATTGTTACAGTGATTGCAATTCTTAACTGATTTTGAAACAGAGAAAACACAGGAACTCCGGTGTTTTATGAGAATGCAGCTCTAACGCATAAAAAACAATGTTTTAATATCGTAGAGTCAGAACATTGATTCTTCGGTGATAATTTGAAATTGTAATTGAATCGTTTATTTCGAAAAGGTAACATCTCTATTTTGATCTCCTCTGTCTCTTTAGAAAATTAAACAGCGCACGCGGTTACATTTTTGAATGTCATAATCAATGAAAAAATGCCTTTAGTTAAGTACACAATTACTGCAATAATTAACCAAATAACCATTGATTATGACATTCAAAAACAGGCCCGGATTACCCAATAGGCCATCCTAGGTATTGGCCTAGGGGCGCAAGCTCGTAAGGGCGCATATATCGGAGGAAAACATTAATACACAGTTCGTTGTAAAAATAAATAAGCAAAAAATAAAGGAAGAAAGAAAGGAAGAAAAAAAAACAAGAACGCCAAAGCGCTATAAAATATATAGAGAAAAAAATTCAACTAGAAGGGATTGCAAAATGCCAGTTCAGCAAAAAAAAAAAAAAAGCAATTGGAGGGAAAGGGAACGTAAAGCTTGAGTTGAGGTAATTCATTTTCTGGTCTAAGCTGATACTTTTCCATACCTTTGGTTTAAACAATCATTTCTTGAAAATATGGCGCACAGGAAAATTAGTAAAAGCCATGGTACAGAAAGTGATCAATATGAAAGTTATGTATGAAACAACTTTTCTCTCTATAAATCATGTCAGTATTTTTTTTTTTTTTTTTTTTGAAATTAATAATTTATTAATTTATATTTATTTAGGACTGCCAATTAATAGGGGAGCCCAAAGTTAAAATTTTTGGGAGGGGGAAGTTAATTTACCGAATGAAACTTCAAATTTTTGTTCAGGATAAAATACGAGCATGCACAAGTATCAACATTTAACGAAAAGAGACATTAGACATCCTTACAAAAATTTATTGAATTGTTATTTCCAAATTTTCCAAACTGGCAGACATTATTTGCCGAATAAGGAAATATTGGGGAATTAGCAATGACCTCATGTCGAGGCACCTCTGCAGAATATAGTGATTATTTTGCACTCAAACTACTTTATATATACTTTATATACACTCAAACTTTGTATATATTATTTATAATTACGTCAGTTAATGGGTCAGTTATTTTCCAACATATTATTTATACACATATATTATATTGTTTTTTTGCTTTCAAAATATTATCACGAAGATCTAAGCAAAGTGGGAAAAAATACAGGAGATGCCTCGAAATATGTTTTAAATAGAAGACCCTCCTCCCTTATTCTCCCAACATTTTTAAGATGGTCTAAAATTTTGAAAATTTTCGTAGTTGAGTCCCTAATCCCCATCTTTTCCCTCACCGCCAGCCCTGTCAGATGCATTTGAGTTCCTATAAATGCATATTTAGAGCTTCAATTTTGAAACTTCTTCTATTGAAAGCTCTCAAACGCCTCACTTCCATATCATAAAATATTATTTAAAATTCCGTTTTTAGTCAGCAGGATCGAAAACTTTTTTGGGAAGTGACCTTGATTTCAGGCCTCTCCCCACTTCATTAAAAATCGTCTAAGACCTCATGTTTAGGGTCTCAATTTTAAAAATTTTTCCCAGAGAGCCCCCCCCCCCTCCGGCATTCAGTCCTCAACGCTATTCAAACCATCTAGTTGTTTTCAGGGCTTCAGTTCCGAAACATTTATGGAAACGAATTACCAAACACCGTCGTTTCTCCTAATGTCCTCAAAGATAGTTTCTCATTGCTTATTTAGGACTAAAATTTCGAAAACTTTCTGGGGAGAATGGCTAAACCGCATCCATTTCTCTAACAACATAGGAAATACCCCACAATGTTTTTGGTCTTCAATTTCGAAAAAAAAATTCGTACTAGAATTACCAATCGTTCCGAATAAAAAATAACCTTCTAAAATGGCATTTTAGGATCTCAACTTTGAAAAAGTTCCGGGAGACCTCTCCCGATTTCCGCCTTTCCCCAGCATCATTAAAGTTCACCAAAATTTTCGAAATGTTGGGAGGAAGAGTTCTCGAACTTATTCTCTTTTCTAACATCATCAAAGATGACTTGCAAATGCGTATGTAGAACTTCAATTTTGAAAATTTCCGGAGGGGCAGGAGGGGGGGGGGATTCCACGGGTATGTGATTGCCATTTCTAGGACAAAAGCAGTATGTATTTTGTAACATCTCAAGCAAAATACACGTTGTGCAACCGATCTTTTCTCCTGGATTATTATAATTTTTTAAACTGAATTTAATGGAATAATTAAATTTTTAAAACACATTTTACATAATTTTATAAAAATTATGAAAAAACAGGTAATTGACTGACATGATACTTTTTAAAATGTCAGTCAGTTACCATACTTTCAACACATTTTTAAAAATCATCCAAAATGTATTTAAAAAATTCAATGATACCATTAAATACAGCTTAAAACATACAATTATCCTGGAGAAAAGATCGCTTGTTTAACGTATTATTTGCTTCGAATATAAAAAAATACTTGAATTTTTGCTTAAAAAATATCAGTAATCTTTAAAATTACCCGTAAAATTGCAACAGGGCGAGTTATCTCATTACTTTCCGATAAATGAATCAAAATTAAAATTTGAAATCTTCAATTTTGAAAAATTTCACAGGGATCACATCCGGACCTTCCTTTTTTGTGCATCAAAGGAAAACAAAAAGAAAAAAAGAAACTCATCTTTAATTTCATCAAATGGTAATTAGGGGATACGATTTCGATTGAGTTCGGATGCGTGAGGTAGGGCGCAGTTTTTAAGTTTGGCCTCGGGCGTAAATGGACGTTAATCCGGCCCTGTTCAAAAATATAACCGTGCGCTGTTTAATTTTCTAAAGAGACAGAGGAGATCAAAATAGAGATGTTACCTTTTCGAAATAAACGATTCAATTGAACTACAAATAACAATAAAACTCCGATAAGAGATATAATGATTATGAATAATAAGAAATTTTAAGTACTCACATTGATGTTCATGGCTAAAATAGTTCGTATTCAGATCGGACAGGCGAAAACTGAAGAACGCAAACCCCCCAATTCGAGTTTCAAAATACCTGCCTTCCACCTGTCAGAGAAAAAAAAAGAGGGGATTCCCCTTCCCGAGTAATTTCAGGTATTACTTCGCCATCTGGTGGTAAGGGCTGAAAATAAAGTGCAGTCGCGTAACAATACAACAATACATGGCTGTGGTTAACATGGTTTCCGGTTCCTGCATTTTACTTTATTTCAGTTTTCAGTGAATTTTCATTCAGATTGAATTCCGATTACATTTACAAATGAAAGTTACGTTTTGAAGCCTCGAAAAGAGCACGTTTTAGGAGACGGCTGCTCAGAAGGAGCTTGTGTCCCGGGCCCGGGCACAAATTTTAGGGGAGTTGAACTCAGGAAGTATATGGAAAAAAAAAACTAAAAAATTGGGAGGATAAAAAAGTCAGCTTAGGTGAAGCCTATAGAAGAAGAGAACGAAAAAAAAAAAAATCTAACTAAATGCAGGGAACACACAATAAAGAGAGACAGAGAAGTAGGGGCGGACTGGCAATTTTTGGCCTAGTCGGCAAAGGCATATTTTGGCCCAACTTTAAAAAAAAATTTTAAATTTTACAGCAACGACTTCTCGGTAATAGTGACGGGTAGCAAAGATTTGAAACTACCACCAATGCACGCATTTTTTGAAGTTTCTATTTAAGTTTAAAGTTTTATTCAAAAATATATGTCCGCTGAATTTCTAAAGCGTTAGATAAGATAGAAACTGATAAATCATTTATTTTATATTACTCTAGTGGCGTTTGAAGAGCCGGCTGGCCCTTCTCTGGAAAATTTTCAACATGGGCTTGTTCGTTTAAAAATAACGCCATTTTGCACACAATGTTTAAGAACGGTAAAGAGACAGGTATAGAACTTCCCCCGAACATTATTTTTCTAAATTTAAATCAGTTAAAAATGTATTCTAAACTTTTGACTCATTTTTAGTGACTTAAAAAGTGGAGAAGGTTTAATTGTGCCCTCAGAAAAATTTTCAACTTTCAATTCCTAACCATGTAATTAAAGGTTTATCTTTGGTGACATTAAAAGGAAGCATTAACGACAACAAAATTAAAGTCAGACGGCTCTTTTCCAAAGAAATTGAAAACCGTAAGTTTTAAATATTTGACTTAAAGCTTCGGTTGGTAACGATCGAAGAAATAAGATGGGGTAAGGGCAGTGGCGTACTCAGGGGGTGGGCTGATAGGGCTGCAGCCCCCTCCGAAATTTCCCAAACAAATTTTAAAATTTTAAGCTTAAATCGTTTATTTATTTTTTTTATTTATTTTTCCTTTCTTGCTGAAATCAAGAAATAAATTTTTTTTTGAAAAAAAAAATAAGTATATGTCAAAATTTAAATAAAGGGGGGGGGGGGGGGTAAATTCCTTCGTCTTTTCTTTTCTTTTTTTTTCTCATCTCTTTATTTTATTGCTGTGACGTGAATGGTTATTTTACAATTCAGTTTTGTTCACACTATTCTAAATATGTTTCAGAAATAACGATTAATGCTTGTTAAATAAATTTAACAAATGTGGGATTGAAACCCAATATTAGGCATATAGTGAAATAAATGGCAAAATTAACTTCATTAAAGCTTAAATTTTCAAAAATATTCCATGCACTTGTTTAAGGAACACCTTCGTCAATAAAGATAACTTTTCAATTTTAATTTTATCATTTTCTATTTTCATCAAAACGCTTTACTTTGCAGGAATAATTATAATGATAAAAAAAATGTAATGATGTATTTTTGTCATCTGAAATTAGCATTGATACCAGAAATTCGAAACATTTACTCTTCGTAGCGACATTTTATGAGATGCCCCGCCCCCTCCTCTCAAAGAGTGTCGGCTCAGCCCCCCCCCCCCCCCTGAAATGATTTATCTGCGTACGCCACTGGGTCAGGGGCTCGGGCTTTCTGCTTGAAATTGTTTTCAAATTTAAGGTCAATGTCAAGTATTTTGGAAAAGAGTATGGGGTTTTATTTCGCTGTGCCATCTTGAACGAAGTTTTAAGCAAATTGTTAGTGACGTTAGAAGATAGAGAATATGGGACCCTCATCACCACGGAAAGTGTTTCGAAATTGCACTTCTAATACTTCAAAGAGATATTTTTATTAATTTTAAGATTTCAATCAATTCTTTTATCAAAACAATATATATAATTTCACGTTAAAAGTTAATCTAAACAAATGTTGAAAATACAAAGCTGAATTTCTGAAAAACTACCAATTACGTGCAAAAATAATGACTCTTCAGTTTATTTTTGACATGACAAATCAAATAAGCTTTAGCCAGATACATTAACAAGTTTTGAACAACTTTAAAGTTGAAAAAATAAAAGATATTTCACTAGAAACCGCAAGAAATGGCAAGGCCCCAGAACAACTCATCTTCTCCTGCCTGTAAAAAAATAATGTGCAGCTCAGTGCAGCTATTTTCGCGTAGGAACATTGTATTTCTGACCTTTTGTGCGTCTAAGTTCATGAAAAACAAATTTTTTTCTCGTTTCCGGGCATGGTAAAAAAATTTCATTTCAAGGCATCTTTCAGCGTCCATACCGCTGTCTACTGTGTATTAAATATCTTCTGTTGTTTTTGATCACTTCATTATTGCAGATACGACGAATTTTTCGACTGCTGATTACACCGTTTGAGCATTTTGATGACCGCTCATTTTACAGACAGAAAAACGTCCGCTCAGCAAATTTAGCTGAAATGGAAATATTTTGTTTTTTCAATTGAATCGGCATTTAAAACACTTGTGTGAATCAACGTACATTGACATGGTAACCAATTATTTTTCTTTCACACACGGCTTTTTCAGTTTAAAAGAGAAAAAAAAAAAGACCCTGTTTCTTTCAAATAGTAAAAAAGTGAATAAAATAAAGAACTTATTTAGTCCGTTTTACTTTCTTCTATATCTAATATGGGCGATTCTCTGTAAACTGGTAATTGGCTGTCCGGACCGATTATTTTAAAAATAATAAAGTGTAATAAAGTAATTATCGCTCTTAATACAAGTAAAGCATTAATACTTTGTGGCCCAATTGTATTTGGAGTGATAACAATTTAATTTTTTTTCTAGAAATTATCTTAGCGCCAAAAACACAGTCCCCTGGCTGTCCCAATCCCGTAGTCTAACTGTTAAAGATAGTATTTCAAAAAACCTATTAACACTACATAAATTTGGTAATTAATATCTAAAAATAGAATAATGAAGCTATATTTTTCTTATGAAATAAGGTATAATTACGTATTTCTAAGACTTAAAATTGTCATGTAAATTCTGTCCGGAGTTTTTTCAAACAGTCCCCTGCAACAAATTCAAAGCTGTAATACGAAAAATCTATAACTTTTGCAAATTCTTTTTGGCATGAAGTTTAAAGTAATCAGTGTGAATTTACCGAAATCGCCGAGAACGGTGTTGAAACGCTACTTTGCTTAGTTTGAGAGCCACATTTGTGATGAAAGTATGCATCAGGGTCGTTGCAAAAACAGTCCTCTGGGAAGTGATTTTATTAATGTCAATTAATTTAATTATAAAACATATTAGTTATTATGTCCACGATTTGTGCCTAAATTTATAGGTAGTCTCGTAACTAATTATGGTCCAATAGTTTTGCAGATATTACGCAACAAAGAGCAAAAACACAGTCACCTGGCACAGTCCCCTGCCTAGTTATACTAGGCGGGGGACTTACCCCCTATCATGATTTATCAGAAAAACACAAACTTCAATTGGTCCTCTTTCAAACCAAAGTAATAGATTTATTTTCTGAGCAATAGTATTATAATTATACGAACATTTCAAAAAACCGTGCCCGGACAGATTTCGTGTGAAAAATGACGAGTTTACAGAGAATCGCCCATATATAGAAGAAAGTATTAGTTTCGTGAAAATTTTCGAATGTCGAATTTTGACGGATTTGCTCGTTTTGAGTTGCGCTGAGTCCATTTCGACCATTTGTACTTTCTGGTTTGGGGTCAAAATGTCGCGGCCGAAATGTCGCGGGCCAAAATGTCGCGGCAAAAATGTCGCCGAGCCAAAATGTCGCGGGCTAAAATGTCGCGGGCCAAAATGTCGCCGGTCCAAAATGTCGCCGAGCCAAAATGTCGCGGGCTAAAATGTCGTGGGCCAAAATGTCGCCGGTCCAAAATGTCGCCGAGCCGAAATGTCGCGGGCTAAAATGTCGCGGGCCAAAATGTCGCCGGTCCAAAATATCGTCTGCCCAAAATGTCGCGGGCCAAAATGTCGCCGGGCCAGAATGTCGCCGGTCAAAAATGTCGCCAGGCCAAAATGTCGCCGGTCAAAAATGTCGCCGGGCCAAAATGTCGCCAGTCAAAAATGTCGCCGGGCCAGAATGTCGCCGGTCCAAAATGTCGCCAGTCCAAAATGTCGCCGGGCCAAAATGTCGCCGGTCAAAAAGGTCGCCGGGCCAAAATGTCGCCGGTCCAAAATAACGCCGGTCCGAAAGGCCGCCGGTCCAAAATGTTTCCAGTCCAAAATATAGCCGTTCCTAAATGACACTAAGTGCATAGTACAGATTTAATGTTTCCAGCAATTCACAAATTCAATGCAGCTTAATTATGTAGCTCAATTTTACTAATAAGCTTATCACGATATGATAAATACACCTGTTTAGTAACTTTTTTTAAACGTAACAGTTTAGAAAATTAGCTTAATTTATTAACAAAAATGTAACTAAATTGATTTCTTCTAACGCTTAAATTATTTAAGTACCAAAATAATGCCATAGTTTATTCAGGGCTGTACTAGGGCCCAGGGACGCTAAATTTCTTCCTTTTTAATACGCTTTTATTAGTTTCACATGTGGGTTTGTTTGTTTTTTGTTTGTTTGTTTGTAGGTATGTAACTCTGACAAGGGGACCTTACAGGTTGTCACTCACCGATTTTGATGAGTTTTATATATTATGTAGAGGGACCCACCCTAAGTATTTTAGCAAAAGGATATGCCCCAATGCGCCTTAGTTTCCGAGATATAACGACGATCCAAAGTTCAGCTCGAAGTTATTATAGAGGTACGGTTGAGCAGTGGTCACAACAGCGGCCGTAGCCCAGTGAGCAAGGTCCCCCACTTCGACCGCTGGAGGTCTGGGGATCGAGTCCCGTGACGTATTTTTTTTTCTTTAATATCGAAAAAAATTCGATAGTTAATGGAAAATCGTTTAATTATTCATTTTTATTTTATTTATTTATTCATTTAGAAAATTTTTTTTTTTTCAATTTTTAATATTGTTAATTCACGGGACTCGATCCCCAGACCTCCAGCGGTCGGAGTGGGGGACCTTGCTCACTGGGCTACGGCCGCTGTTGTGCCCACTGCTCAACCGTACCTCTGTAACAACTTCGAGCTGAACTTTGGATCGTTATATCTTAAAAACTAAGGCGCATTGAGGAATATATTTTTGCTAAAATACTTAGAGTGGGTCCCTCTACATCTTTATCTTTACTAATATATAAAGCTGTAGAGTTTGTTTGTTTGTTTGTTTGTTTGTTTGTTTGTTTGAACGCGCTAATCTCAGGAACTACTGGTTCGATTTGAAAATTCTTTTGTGTTGAATAGTCCATTTATCCAGAAAGACTTTAGCTATAGCTTGAAAAGATTCGATAAGCGATTCGTTTTTTATTCGAATTCAAGGCAATTTTCTCATTAATCGCCGAATACTGCGGTTAAAAATTACTTACACATATTAATGTTAGATATCGTTGGAAGCAGAAAAATTTTCTCCGTCCTATGCAGTTTGTTCCGATTCTCTAACTTAAACACAGCAGAGTTATTCAATTTTTAAACTTGCTTTTCAAGGCTTCACGATTCTTGCAAGACTTGGTTCAGTAAAACCATCAATAAAAATAAACTAATTATTCCACAGTTTCGATTTTTACGCCATTGGATAGAGCGATATTTTTAACTCCAGAATAGATTCGACTTACAGTCGAAAAACCAAGCTTTTATCACCACTAGAAAAAAGTTACAAGCGTTTGAACTTTGAGTTCGAAAACTCTTTCCTGATCAAACTATTAAAGTTTTATTGCGTTGCTATGGCGACATCTTTAAATTCATTGTTGGTGTCCTTTTCTTCATTTCGTTTCTTAAAAGCATTTCATTTTACGGCGTTTCAACAAGGCTAATAATGCGATCGTCCGTGTTTCACTTGAATTCCTGCATACTTAATGGCTTATATTTTTTTTCTGGTACCATTTTGAAAATGTGTTTCAAATTAAATTGTAATTCATGTTTTTAGCAGGGACTCTTTTTGGCTGCGATCTAAACATTAAAACAACTTTTTTGTTTGGAATTTTGCAATTAATGTTACAGGAAGAGAGCGGTTTGGAAATATTTGTTTTTGGTAAGGAATTGTATTTGTTTATTAGGGAGAGTGTGAAATATGTGCTACTTGACATTGTTTTCATTCCTGAGGAAGCATGTGCAAATAATGCGATTGACTTTTTTATGCGGGAATGTTTTTTAGCGTGCCGCTTTAGCGGGGAGTAGTTTCTTGAAACCGGTTTCGCTAAAACTTTCCTCCCTCCTTTAAATGCGAGCCCGCCTTGGCGGCGAGTAATTTGATTTAAGTTTCCTTACTACTTTAAAGGCGAGTCGCCTTGGCGGCGAGTAGTTTGCTGAAACTTTCCTTGCTACTTTAAAGGCGAGCTGCCTTGGCGGTTATATATCATTATATACCGCCTTGACGGCGAGTAGTTTATTTAAATTTTCATCACTACTTTAAAGCCCGTGCAACGCCGGGCCCAACAGCTAGTAATATATAAAACTCATCAAAATCGGTGAGTGATAACCTGTAAGGTCCCCTTGTGAGTCAAAGATAAAATTCACGTTCTTTACAAACGTAAAAGTAATATGTTAAAAACCATTATTATTACTAAAGGCTAAACTATATTGCATGTTGATGCATAATAAGTGCATTTGCCATTAGTTCTGAGTAGGGCATCGATCGTCCACAAAATGCATATTATAAGTGCAAGTAAACTTAGCGGATATTCAACAGTTTTCAAAATCTTCTTTTGAATTTGATTTACTCTAAAAGCGTATTTTTTAGTTTTTTTTAAAGTATATTTAGGATTATTTCTTTTTTTCACACTAAGAAATTAAACAAATAAATTTGCTGTAAAGGCTTTTTTTTTTGCCTTTTGCAAAAACGGAATACCGTTTAATCACCGCGTAGCCGGCAATTTTCTTCTAGAACATTTTCTTTAAGAGTTATTGGGGACGTTTGAAATCAAATTAGTTCATGTAATTATTGCTTTCTTTGTAACAACTAAGTGGTGGAAGGGGAGGTGAAATTTCAAGAGAAAAAATGGTATTATATTCAACTCCACATTTAAATACTGATTGTAACGAAGGTACAGTACTATGTCTGAGCTGATTAACGCCAGAAATGAATAAGCATCTCTACCTTTAAGATTCTTCTACAAACAAAATTTTGTCTGAATACTTGCATTACTTCTTGATATACATCACTCACAAATAATGAAAAATAAAAAGTTCAATTGCTCTGCTTCCTCGATGATGTGGCGTATCTTCTGAAGGCTTCTTATGGGCCAATTTTTATTTGATTTCGTCTGAACCTTCTTCAGACATAGTAATCACGCTATGCTGAAAACGTTCCATTACATTCTTGCATGTAAAAACTTGGAAGAACTAGCGGCAAAAACCAATCAGCACTGAACCACATATTCGTTGGTATATGTATGTACCGAATTTCATTCCAATTTACGCAGTAAGTTTTGTGGTAGAGTCGCCCCAAAAAAATAAACGATAAAATTGAATTCAGCACACATCAGAACGTGTAAATTCTTCCAAATTGACAATTTTTCACTGATCCAATACTTTCTTTTACACATTTTATGAAGAAGAAAATAAAAACACCTCTATCACTTAAATTATATAGACTTGCTTTCGATCATGTAAGAAATTTTAACAAAAACAAATGTCAAACATTGTAGGGGAGACTGGGGACGGTTGTGACGCGGGGCGGTTGTGACAGTCGTCATATTAGCTAAACCATAATTAATACCTAGTTGAAGCAAAGAGAGAGAGTATCAGCATGTTTGTCTGAATGTGTGTCAAAGTATTGCGGTAGCCATCGAGCGACATTAACGCTAGCAGAGGGGTTGGTTACTTTTTAACAGTCAAAAGTAAGTTTTTTTGTTCGATGTCTTTTAGTAATTCCTGTTGAATGGGTACAGATAGAGAAATGAAAGTTTTCTCCCCGTTAGTAGTGAACCTTAATAGTGAAATAGCAGTGATTACTTTTTATGTAGGCTATTTTGTATTGCCATGGCGATTGCTGTTTTCAAAAGTAATGGGTTGGGGTCGGTTGTGACAAATTGCGTGGGGACGGTTGTGACACGAGTAAAACATGTTTTTATCATATTGATGCCCATAATACGCTTGGAGAAGACAGAAATAGGGCAGTGTGACCTAATGAAATATAAAGAAGCTTATAAAGAAGTGAAACTTTTTTTTCTTTCGGACAGCTTTGGAAATGCAACGTTAATCGTTGCTACGAAACATTCATTCGTAAACGCGATGGAGCCGGCCGGCGCTGTCACAATGAAAACAACGTGTGCATAGGTTATATTGCTCATAATAAAGTGCTTTTGAGCTTACATATACGCTGAAAGCAGATATGAGAGTAAAATGGCTACTGAGAAATGGTTCCGCTCATTTATGAATAGAAATGTTTCACGTCTGTTCGTGTAGCTCATGCAACTAGCCTTTCAAGAGTAACAAGCTTCAATAAAACAAATAAATGTGGAATCTTTCTTTGATACTTGAGAATTGTTATGAACAGACACGGTTATGACCCACAGGATGTGCATAATGTTGCCAAAACAGACGTTACGAAATTCCAAAAACCTGATATTTTTGTAAGACTTGGTATAAGGCTACTTCAACTGAACGAGACACATTGTTAAATGTTAAACTTTCCCAGATGAAGGTTATGTTGAATTACGTTTAATATTACTTGAAATTAAAAGTGATCTAGACTGTTTTGCTGTATTTTTGAACTTGTCACAACCGACCCCAAGCACTGTCACAACCGACCCCGGGGGCGAATTTAGAAACACGAGTCCGTTCGCCGATCTCGCTGATGGCGCTACGATCGATTGGAGAGGGAAAACTCGCGAGAACGGATTCATCGCCAACCGCCAGAGAACAGGTTGTGGCGCCTTGTTTAAAATTTATTAATGACCGCAAGACTGCATTCATTTGAAAATATATTTTAGAATGACATCGCTGATTCCTTAAGAAATATTAGAGAGACTTTTGAGATTGAAGATGATGGGACGAAGACAGGAAAAGTTGTCCTTCGTTCGGCTAATATATCCTACAATTTAGATGCACGTGCATTTATAAAAAAATATGAAAAGCTGACATGCACGAAATTTATTATTGAACGAGAAAATCCTCGCCCTCATAGGTAATTTACTTTTATGTCTTTCTCATAGTTTTGTAACGAAAAACTGAATTAAACATTTTTAACATCAATATTTTTGTATTTCATTCTTATTAAATAAAGAAAAACATGTATTTATTAGATTAGATATGTATATTATGTAATGCTTATAGTAAAATAAATTGCACTACAAGTGTCATTGTCAAAAAATTCATAACTGAGTTTCTATTCCCATTTTTTTCTGCTTATTTCAAAATTATCAGCAAACAGAGCTGACCTAATTTTTTTCAAATTAACTTTTTTAGTTTGGTTGATAAAATTAATTGAAGTATTAATTTAATTCATTAGACTTTTTTCCTTGTTTATACACTGTTTGCCTGAAATTTATTATCAAACAAAGCTAACTTTTTGATTCTTTGATATTGAGTGAATTTTTTTCTAGCTTTTAATAAAGTAAATTGCCCTATACATTTCATTCTCTAAAATTTCATAACCAAGTTTCTTTTAACTATTTTGTGCTGTTTATTTATTAGCAATAAACAAAGCTGACCTTAAAGTTTTTCGAGACCAAATAAAATTTTTTAATTTGGTTGATAAAATTAATTGAACTATTTCTTTTATGTAATAGATTTTTTTCTCTTGTTTATACTCTTTCCCTGAATTTTATCATTAAACAAAGCTAACTTTTTAATTCTTTGACATTGAATGAAAAATTTTTAGCAATGCTTATAATAAAATTAATTGCACTATTAACGAAACTTCATCCTCCAAAAAGTCATTCCTGAATTTTTCTTCTAATTTTGTGCTGTTAACTGATTATCATCAAACAAAAATGACCTTAAACTGAAAATTTTTTTCAAATGAAAAATTTATAGCAATGCTGATCAGAAAATGAATTGAAATTCAAATTCAATTTACCATTAATTTATCCCCCCCCCTCCCACATTGTTTTCTTTATTTTAAATTTATCAGCGAATAAAGTCAGCCTTTTATCTTTTCTTTTTTTAAAGGATGAAACAATTGTCACTTTAAATGAATAAAATCACTACTACTGATTTTTATCTAAGCAAGAACTAAAAAAAAAAAAAATAGCAATTGAATGAATAAAATATATCGAATGATTATTACTTGTTGCAATACAGTTTATAAACGTGATTTTAAAGAATTTCTTTCGGTAAGTACTTTTCAATTCAACAAACTGGCGCATTCTTGATTTTCTTCAAGGACATCAATGTACTCGTACGTCAAACGAATTTAAAAAAACTGAGTCCTACACAGAACTTCAAGATGTAAAGAACTAATTCAAGAAAGTACGCAGGAACTATGCTCTCAATAACTAATTTTGAGTTCGCCCTCATTCCTCTCACCATATTAACGTACACGAATTTCGAATTTAACGAGACTTCGAAACTATCAACAAAAGTAAATAAACAGACATGACAGCGTTACGCATGCGCGAATATCTCAAGAGCGATCTTCCTTTCTTTGGCGCGTTTGTGTTGGCGATGAATCCGTTCTCGCGAGTTTTCCCTCGCCAATCGATCGCAGCGCCATCAGCGAGATCGGCGAACGGACTCGTGTTTCTAAATTCGCACCCCGGGGTGGGGTCGGTGGTGACATTTTTTCCTTTTTTGTTTAATTTGGTGCTGTGAGTTAACTATTGTACTTAGGGAGAAAATTTTAGTGTTTATAAGCAGGCAAATAAACACTTTCACATAAAAACAACTTTAAACCAGCTCACAGGCATTGCTAAGGGATCTATGGGGGAGCAAATGAAAATTGTCACAACCGTACCCAGTCTCCCCTATATCTGTCTTATTCATTTCACATTTCTTCAACTTCTTTTTTAACACATAAATTTTCCTTTCGATATCAATTAAACTTGGCTTGAGCTGCTAATCTATTCGTTTTTAAGTTGGTAGATAGCGAGTCACGGTGAAATAAGCTATTGTAAATAAATAACGGACGCTTGTTTAATAACTATTTGTTTCTTGGAAAACGCTCGAAACGGTTACAAGCCGAAAGGGTAATTTTTTTTTTAGTATTTTTCAAAAATTTTAGTCCATTCTATCATTAACGCACACGTTCATCAACAGCAATTAGCAATCTTTTGCTAATTTGGTGTAAAAAAGCCTTTTCATATAATTTAATTTTTGTACTATCAATGTCGGATCTTCTACATTTTTGTCTGACGACATTTGAACTGGCGACATTTTTGCCCGCGACATTTTTGACCGGCGACATTTTGGACACGCGACACTTTGGACACGCGACAATTTTGACCGACGACATTTTGAACACGCGACATTTTTGACCGGCGACATTTTGGACACGCGACATTTTTGACCGGCGACTACACGAATTTCGAATTTAACGAGACTTCGAAACTATCAACAAAAGTAAATAAACAGACATGACAGCGTTACGCATGCGCGAATATCTCAAGAGCGATCTTCCTTTCTTTGGCGCGTTTGTGTTGGCGATGAATCCGTTCTCGCGAGTTTTCCCTCGCCAATCGATCGCAGCGCCATCAGCGAGATCGGCGAACGGACTCGTGTTTCTAAATTCGCCCCCGGGTCGGGACTTTTAAGAGGGGGGCAATTTAACACTTCATTTGAAGAGAAAACAAAGATAACATTTTTTTTAATTACGAAAGTATCAAAAAAAAAATAACAGCACATTAATCATTGGGCCTTGGTGACGGGATCCGGTTAAAAGGTCTAAAACTAAAAGGTCCACGAACAGAATCTGGGTGACATGGGAAAATAGCATTTCCCCCCTACTTTTGGCTGATGCACGACACTAAGGGGGTGGCATTGGAAGTAGCTTCATGCATTGGAAGGTCAAGGACATGGGTGTCAAAGATGTTTACTAAAAATAGCTGCTGCTGCTGTTTCATCTCTCTCTCTCTGTCTTGTTCTAGAAGGGGAGCACTGCCCTTATCTCCTCCCTTCCATTTTATGGTTGCCTAATTGCGCCTTCAATCCTTGGGGGGTCAGTTTCTTTAACAAAAGCATGGGGCATAAGAGGCACCGAGTTTTACAACCATGTCTAGCTTTTCCACAAAGCATGTACGAGTAGATGGGCTCTATCTGCTTCTGCTTCCTCTGTTTCTCTTATCAGATGATGATACTACTAGAATTTACTTTTTCCTTTTTAAAGAAAAGGGGATACTCGTCAACACTGTCAGTGAGGGTGGAGAAAGTTCGGAACAATTTATTGCTCTGTCATGAGGCAGTGGCGGGACCCAGGGCGGGACCTCCGTGACTCGCGTGGACATTTTCCTGGGGTAGTGGCATATATTTTAGAGTTAGCTTTGATTGGTCACTTTTTCTCTCCTAAGGTATACATGAAAAGAAAAATCATTCACAAGAGATTTTGGTTCTATTTCTTTCAATAAGGAAGCAAACATGGGGCAGCCGGCTTTTTCTTTCTTCTTAGTCTCTTTCCATCCTCTTACTCAGCAAATAAAAATGAATTAAACCAATTTATGCAACATCTTTTTACTCCTTTTGTAGGGTAAGTAAATTAATTAAATTGATTGTTTTGTTCATGTTCGTCGTTTCATTTTTTTCTCTTGAATTTAACTAAAGGAATGTAGGATTAACTAAAGGTTTACTGTAGGAACCGTGAATGCTGAATTTGATTAAAATTTTATTTCTTCTTTTATAATAGAAGAAAATTTAATTTATGAATAATGCATCAAGTTATGTTTTATATAATTTCATGTTCATTATTTAAAGATTAATATGATTTTAATGTAACAGATTAATTAAAAAAGTGTCAGTACTTAAAATATCAAAATTACTTGTTATAATCATTTAATTATTTTCCTCATTCACGTGCTTTTGAAGGTTGCTCCATATTGCATTTCTCAAAATGTTTTTAAAAATTTCTAATAATGATTCAAATTTTATTACTGTTGGTTAGTACAAGCGAATATCTTCATTAAGAAAAATGCTTTGTGATTCTCAAAATGATGTACAAACCATTAACTCAGGTCTTTGACGTGATGGTAAATTTATTTTCCTTTTCGTAATCGAAGATTTCGTAGTAAAAAATATTAATGCGCAAGTTTTATTATCATTCAGGTTCACAATTTTAAATATATTTAGTATAGTTACGACTAATATACTGGAGTTCGTAAAATTTACGCAATTAGAAAATGCTTAAAAATTCCTTGTGGTACTCTTTTTTATAAGCTTATGAAATTTATTTCCCATTCATGTGTATAATAAACATCTAATGGCTCAAATTACATTTATCATAGGTTCTTATTAGTACCAAAGCAATTTTTTCATGCTAATTATTTTGTTTTAAAAGGATTAGAACTTCTGCTTAAACCAATGTTTCCTAAATATTTTCATGGTCTCATGAAAAACTTTAGTGCGCTAAGCAGTTTTCATTTCGGTATTTATATAAAAAAAAATGTTTCGTGACACTCAAAAGTTTTATTTTATTCAGAAATTTACTCGAAAATTAGAGCTGTAAACAATATTACCAAAAAAATATAAATAACTGCAGGTTCTTTCGTTGGTGCTTTTAGTTATTTTGATTACGTTTCGTTAAAAAAATACTTTCATAGGGAATAGAAATATTGCAAAACATTTCCCTTGAACTCCTCATTTTTACATAATTCAAATTCTTTTTAAATAAGATATGCAAAAAAGAAATACAAAAATTAACTTTTTACGCATTTATTAGTACAGTTTCAGTTTTTGATTAGCCAGTTTTTGTTTTGAATATCTCTCTTCACTTTATGTTGCACTTGCTTTTCATGCCAATCAAAAAATTTCCGCTTACAAAGTTGTAGTACTGTGCAGGGGTGCAGAAAATGTTTTCCCTTCCAACATTTTCCCGAATCCATGCAAAAATTTCCCCTAAGTTTAACGACTAACCCCTAGTAACGATCCGTGTGTACTAAACTTATAAAGGGAAAGCAGAAAATGATTTGCGAGTCATTTTAAAAAGAAGAAATGATTATAATTTGGAAAAGAGGTTTCCAGATTCCCTTTTTATTTTTCGTAAAAATTCCCCCAAAAGACCAAAATTTCCCCCGATCTAGGATTGCCGGATTGGACATATTCTGCACCCCTGGTACTATGTAAAACAAAATAAGTAATATTAACCTTCTAAAAAAGTACATTTTTGATTTGATTTTTAAGTATGTTTTTCTTTTGAAATAACTTTATTATATTTTAACTATAATAGAGTAAGTATTCTGTAATATTTGAAGTTGCTTGCAACTGTAAATAAAATTATAGAATTACTACAATTACTTTTTAGTGCATAACCTAAATTTTTTGAATCAATTAAGGTCCAATTACTATTTCAATTATCTCAAGTTTTTTTTATATTATTCAAGGCTATAAAATGTTTATAGGTCTTGAGATTTTATAAGATGAAGAAGATAAAAGCATTACAATCTACAAAAGTTTGTGGCGGAAGAAAAGTCGTCCTTAATTCAGCCATTACTCAGCCATTGTTATTTTTGGAATTTTTATCTAAAAATCAAGTAGCTTTTTCTGCTTATAATTATCTTTCGAGATGAAAATCGTATGTGAGCAATAATCATGTAACTAGATGAAAAAGCTGCCCAATGTCTGATGTAGCCAAATAGAGCTTCAGAATCTATTTTTTAAGAGGAATCTGCTAAATTTCCATCTCGTTCCTCTAATCTAACCAAATATTATCTTACTTGAGTTTTTGAAGCCATATTGTATCAAAAGTTTGAGAACTACCGAGCTGTCTCTTTCCCTCGGAAAAGTCGGACAGAAGATCCAAAACCAAAAAGTCGACCCCCCCCCCCTCAGCGTCATCAAGCGCAGATTTTATAAAACTTCAAAAAAAAAAACTTAAGTTTAAAAGTTTCGAAGAGATCTTTACCACTAAACATCTTAAAAGACAGCCTAAAGTACCGTAAACTTTTGCGTAGGTCGTTCATGCACATCTGCACCATTCGTATTAGTAAACTATCCATTTGCCCCCCCCCCCCCCGTCAATAGAAGGGCCTCGGATCAGGTTGCGCCTGGGGCCTCAAAAGCCTATGATCCGCCACTGAATGTAACTGATTCTTTGTCATTGTTTTTGAACGATGTCAATACGAGTAGGTTCTCGCAGATTAAATTTTTTACAAAGTCTTATGCAATTATACGCCAATGCAGCGTATCGCGTATCTGATGAAAGCATTTTTTTCTTTGGAATTTTGCAGCGTATACAATGGTGCAGCTTATCTCCAACAAAATTTGAGATAATTGAGGCAGACAACACCTGGACTTATTGGACTATCCCGAAATTCATAGCAATTATGATTTTAAAACAATGGGACTGTAAACAACATACACACCTTTTACTTCCTGATGCAAAGTAAAAGAAGCATTGTATTGATCAAAAAAAGTCTCATCTAAATTTCCAGTTTAATTACTTATAAATCTATTTTCATATGTCTGTGCATATTTATGTACATACTTAAATGAAAAACAATAGAAATCCATTTTGTCTATTCCTGTATCCCCAATCTCTCCCATCATCGAGTCTTATTTTACTTCAAATGATTTTGTTAGGAACAAAAATAATTCAACAAATTTGTGTTTTTGTACTATGCCAGTATTATTTTAATTGCTAACAAACTGTTGTATTTGATCTACTTCAACTTTTGCGTGAAATTTTAAATGTTCATCAAATGCAAATTTGTCCCGATATTTCCACATCAACCTTAAATTGAGACTTTCCTGTGACAAAATAGTAGTTATTTTCCTTTCCACAAAAAAGACAGTACAACCCCTAATCCCAAAATAATTTCAGCAAGTTAACAATGCAAGGAGACAAAATGTTTCTAGAGAATGCAAATTTGAAAACGACTTTTAAACCTAACAAAACGGTCATTTTGCTATGCTTAGAATCGTTTAGCATCAAAGCCTGTAAAATTTGGTATCAGTCAAGTTAAAACCCTGGGGAGGTCTGCTCTTTGAAGTGCTCCAAGGCCGTATTCAGAATTTTTCCGGGGGGGGGGGGGGGGGCTGGCTTTGGTCCAATATATATATATATATATATATATATATATATATATATATCCAAGTTGACCTTTTCGCAACTGTTCGTCCTAGATGCATACTTTCATTTGCAAAAATGCTCAAAATGATGCGGAGAGTTAAGATATTGAAAGTTAGAAGCAAAAAAAAAAAAAAAAAATAGTTTAGAAATAAAAAATTTAATTTTTCATAGGGGCTTCAAGTCCCCTAACTTATATTTAGGGAAATCAAAAGCATAAAAAAACAATTCATGCTTTTGATTTCCCTAAATATATATATATATATATATACACATATATATATAATATTCGGAATAAGCACGACATATTAAAGTAATTTTTGATATTTTCAGGGAGTCATAATTTTTCCCAAACTCGCCACTGCCACGAAATTGACGACTGAAGAGAAACGGGTGAAATTAATAAGAGCGTGGTAAAAAACATAGAAATTTCGACGGCATTTTTATATTCCGAGCATTTGTTGAGTGTTTCGGCGAAACAAACTAAACTCTAAAGATTTTTTTTTCTTTCTTTCTTTTTTTTTTTGCACTTCTAATACTACAAACCGTGCATTTTTTTTATTATATACAGCAAAAAAGGATTTATTTTTGCAAGTTTTCAAACTGGCAAAAATAAATCTCTAACTTTATAGCACGAGCAGAGCCGTGCGGATACAGCTAGTAAATATAAATAATTTTAACTCCGAAATAAAAGTTCTAAACCTATGGCAATAAAAACATTACGGTTAGTTCAACATTTGGTAAAAATATTTTGTATTTGTCAAACGTTCTAAAAGTTATGAATAAATAAAATTTAATGAAGTAACATTCCGAGTCAAACGATACAAGCTAAATTGGAAGCTTTCAGTCAAACTCTGCAAATGATTCGCATGAAAGTAGTTAAAAATTTACGAAAAGATGGAAAATTAAAGCTTCATGAGCACCAACACGCAAATACCTTATTTTTGAGTGTGTTCATGTTATCAAAGCCTGCTATCGGAATCTATATATATAAAAATGAGTGTATGTATACTTGTTCTCTATACAAATCCACAGTTTGCGTCAGATTTTCATCAAACTTGACACAGAGGTTCCTTGATGCCCTAGAATTCTCATAGGCGGGGTCTTGAAATTTTAAAAAATCTAAAAAGCTCAAATTCGTCAAAAAATGACCCTTTTATATAGGAATCTAGCCTATTATTAGGCCTATTTTTTTAATCGACAAGAGCCTTTAGGTTATAAATTGATAAAATTTATGGTATTTAAATATTAGCATTTTTCCAACAAAGATTAAAATTAAAACAATGAATTTTCATTTCAAGGCTCACCTATTTCATTTTAGCATGAAATAAGTCAAAAACAATTAAACTGCTCTTTTTTTTTCTTTTCGACTGATAGATAAACCTTTAAAGCGAGAAAGTAATTTATTTCTTTGATTTATCAACCTTTCTACCTCGAGGCTCGGAAACAACGATTAAGAAAAACATAAATTTTTGAATTGTGAGTATATTTAGCTACCACTCTGCAAAGATGCCTCCGAAGAAACGGAAAGCAATAGGACAAGTTCATCCTAAGGCAAAAAAACGGCTGAAAAACGTGAAAATGAGAGTCCCGAGGAGAGAAATCGAAGACTAGCGACAGTGCACATTAGAGATATGACGGCTAGAGCATTAGAAAGCAATGAGCAGCGTGAGTATCGTCTAAGAGATCTGAGAGATAGAGCAACTAGATCAAGACAATCGGAGACAGTGAGTCAGCGTCAGTTTCGTTTAAAAGAATAACAAGAGAGAACTACTACATCAAGACTAAATTTATTTATTCTTGCGCCTGAAGGTGAAACTAAGAACGTTGTTTATGAACAAGTTTTGCGTTAAATTTTTATTAGAATTTTTTGAGAAGCTAAAGTTTTATATTAATACGCACCCGGGCATAAAGCTAGTTTAAAATAAAAATAAAGGCAGCTTTGGGTTTACATATAATTTACTCTAACAAATAAGTTATAAGTTGTTCATTACATTAATACAAAACATATTTAATCAAATAACTATAAAGAAAAGGCAAAATTCTACTTTACAATGAAAATTTTTTCTTCTTTGTTTGCAAGCAAATTTGTCTATGCCTGCTTTTTCGTCAACTTTGATCTCCTGATCCGATGTATTGTCATCAAAGCTAGACCTGTCAGTCGTTCGTTTCCGGTACTGTTTCGAAGGTATGTTTTCAGTCTCTTCAATGTAGAAAATGATCTTTCTACTGAAGCAGTTGACACTGGCAGCACAACTAGAATTTCTAGAAGTACTGCAATGTTAGGGAAAATATCGTTGCAGCATTCCTTCAATGCATCAACTGCATATTTGGGAATATAGTATAACATCGTTAATTCGGACTTCTGTAGTTCGGAAAATCTGTAATTCGGACATTTTTTTCACTTTTCAAAACAAAAAAATTATTATTTTCTCTGATTGTCCATAGATGGCACTACAAGTTAACTCTTAAAATTTTCTGAATTATTGGGGACTCGTTTGGAAAGTAACAGAAACTATTATGATTGGTTACACGAACTAATGACCGTTTTTGAAATTCGCGAGAAATTGGTTTCCCATAAACCTAAAATGAAGCAATTTTCTTTGTTTGATGTGTTGAAGAAAATTTGAAAATTCTTGTTTAAAACTTGTATTTAATAAATGTATTTCAATATGTTTTCTCATATTTATAACTTTTTTTTAATAAAGGATCAATGTTTCGTTTTCCTCTTATCATTTTTTTTTTTGCCTTAGCATTTTAAAATAGGGAAAGTATTTCTCATTTATTACTATAATAATTGATTTATTAACCTTATACCTGAAAGTAATCGTCTTTGTTTTCCGGAGATGACAACAGATGGCGCTACTAATCAAAATCCTAATAGGGTAGTTGTGACCTACTGAATATCCCTTTTTTAACTACTAGATATTGTTAAGAGGCTTACAAAACACAAAAATTCACCATTGCCGAATTTTAAAACACAACGGTTGATTCTTAATGATTTTTTTAAAAACCCAAGCGCAAAAAAAGCGCGCCTTGAAACCGAAACCCGTGACGTCACAGGGCTGTAACTTTCAGCCTTTCATCCATAAAAATTGGATTTTTGCTACATTATCGTTTCATTGCGGGATTTTCTCCTTCCGTAATCAATACCTTAAAGTCTACTAATTCACTATTTAAAACTGGATTTATCAAAGAGCACTCCAATACCCTGCTAGGGGTGATTGTTTTGATATTTTTTGGCGAAATCCGTAGTCAAATTTTTAAAACGCATCACTTGGCGAGAAAAAAACTTACGGCAGTGGAGAGCGAACAACAGTGCGGAAGCCGGAGAAACCGGTTTCTCGAGCTCCTCGCACTAAAGCTTCTCGCTCTTTCTTCGCCTTAGTGGAAAGTTCAAAAGCGCCAACGTCACAACCGTCAAGCCCAGTGACGTCACAACCGCTTGAAATTTAAAAATTATTTAAAAAAAAACTACTTGTCGCAGCGCAAAAATTTTTTCGCCGTTGATGTTCATGTCTGTTGCTCTATCATATAAAAATAAAATTGAAAAATCGAAAACTACCCTATTTCTTTCAAAAATGTGTTTAAAATTTAACTTAAAATTCACATTATAATGTGCTATTATCATTATAATTTCATTCAAATACTACTTATTTCGCTTCGGTTCAGCGATTTATTATTCATAAGTTCTATAATTCGGAAATTTCCATAATTCGGAATTGCCGTGGTCCAGACGATTCCGAATTAAAGATGTTATACTGTACTTTCCTCTCCTGGAATCAACTTTTTCCACTTAAATTGCCACAGATCCCATTTTCCTTCTAAAATAGAGAGGTTCTCTTTTAAATATGTTGCATAGAAAGTAATTGCAGGCATTAAGTCCTTAAAGGTCGATTTTACGCAGTTGACAGGCAGAATGTTATGGAGGGCAATAATTTGGGCTTTGTGATCTGTAAAGCGTTCTTCAATAGAGGATCTTATTTCTTCTCAATACGGAATGCAAATTGACTGTCGGAAATAACTTTCAGGTGCGTCTGTTGAATAATTTTCCCTGTGTTTTTGGGAACCAACTCTTCGTGGCACTTCAGCTTCTACTCCAAATGCTGATCCTACTTTTTCTGCTTTTGTGTAGAGTATTTTAAATTCTTCCTCAGCATTTTCTTTCATTGAGATGATTTTTTCGCATATGAAATCCACTCTTTCAATTGCGACACATTTAAATCGATGATTTCACTTTGCAAGTACTCCGACAAATTATGGGTCAATCCGAGTAATCTATCACATACAAGAAGTCCAATGATGAAAGAGAAGGTGCACATATTTTTGTGAAGAGTGGTAGCTTTTTGCTGTGTCTTCACTTTCTCTGTGATTTTCAATTATCGTCTCCAACACTGTTATAATTTGGGGGAAAGTATCAGCAAAAATTGAAACAGCTTCATGCCGTTCGACCCATTGTGTCTCGCAATACTTTTTTAAACACGTAACTGATGGTCTTTCTGATTGTAGAGCTTCTTTTAAAATATTTGCTCGTTTTGAAGATGATCGAAAAAAAGTGCAAACTTCAGATAAAGTGCCAAATATGTTTCATACAATTTGTACTTTTGACGCATCCGCTAGACAAAGATTCAAGCAATGAGCAGCACAATGAGTATACAAAGCCTTGGGATACTCAGCCTTAATGCATGCTTGAACGCACGCAAACTGCCCTTTCATTACACTTGCCCCGTCGTAGCCTTGCCCCCTTAATTTGTTAGTATCTAGCCCCATTTTGGAAATTCTTTCTTCAATTAAAGTAGCTAAAGCAGTTCCAGAAGCTTCAAAAACAGGCACAAATTCAATAAAATCTCCAGGGGCGGGCCCTTCGCCCCCCCCCTCCCAGATACGGCCTTGCCCCGCCCCCATTTTTAGGTAGCTTTTCTCACCTAGAACAATTTAAATTTATAGTTGAGATTTCTACTGCCATTTCTTTTTGAAGAGTAGACTCGGAAAATGAGTTAATAATATAGAAATAGGGGGATTTTCCTTTTTTTATAATCGTAACTTGTATTTTAATGAGACCCCCCTAACAGACGAACCCTCTTGAGCCGATCAAGATTTAGAAGCAACCTTCAGGGGTTGGCAAGTGCCAGTGAGCATGGGCGAAGCCCTCGAATGTTTTAAAAAGATAAAAATGCAGTTATAGAACAAAACAAATGTACTTTTTATTATCCTTAGTCACATAAAATTCAACATGATTCATAAATCTAATCATGTCATAATTCTGGCAAAAATTAAGTACCCGTAGGAGATATGGATACAGGGGTAATTCTGTCTCCTACTGGTGAAAACTACAAGATTTAGAATCCTGTACCATTCAAAGCATGTACAGGAGTATTTCTGTACCTTGTTCATATCGCTCATGGACTTCAATAGTGACATAATTCAAAAATATATACATGCTTTGAACAGGAACTAAGAACAGGTTGTAAATATGTAAATTCATTATTTTCAGCAGCAATACTTGCACAATTCGTAATTGAAGGGCTTGGAGGATGAAGGAGCTAAGTTATATTTTGAGAAATGAACACTCTAGACAATGGTAAGCAATGGATATAGGGAAGGAAATAAAACTTGGTACATCAAAAAGTAGATATCATTAGACCAATTTCATACGCACATTAACAACATAACCAAAAAACAAACAAGCTGCAACAATAAGAATTTGAACTTCAATTACTATCAATTTGTTTTGTCGCTTCACCGCTTCATCTCCCAAGCCCTTTTATTCAATGTTAGGCCATAAGATGGACACGCAAACTAAAGCATATCATTTCCCTTATCAATGAAATCTTTAAACTCACATAACTCAAAACATGATTTTTTGAGCAGAACCACCATAGGTAGATGGTGTACCAAAAAAGTATAGGGGTCAAGAGAGATGTGTCGGGGTGGGGGTAAAAGGAAACACCTCCTTTTTTTTGTAAAGTTTGGCTATATTACTGTATTTTAACATTACTAATACATTGACCATTAAAAATTGCGGAATATGGCCTCAAAAGTCAACCAGGCTGGCAAACATAGACCTCCAACTAACGATTCAAAGATCCACATTAGGGTGGTCCAAAATTTCGAAGGTGAAAATTTTTTGGGTGCTACCCTCCCATTTGGTTCCAATGCATTAAAAAATAAATCTGACAAAATTTGAAAACATTTCGACGATATTTAAAGGTGGCTCAATGCAGATGAAGTTTGTATCATTGTGGAATAGAGCGCGTACGAGCACCGAGCACACCACCCAAGTAAGGAAAAATACAATGGCTAATTTTATTAAAAGAAAATAATTCTACTGCCAAATTGCCATTTTATATAGATTTAACAGTAGCCATGCTATAAATGGTGTAAATATAAACACTTTTTGTACCTATAAATACGTTAAATATGTTCTGTATACTATAGCAATCAAATAAATTCTCACCATTTTATTCCCTAAACATATGTTTTTAACTTTAACCTTCAAATAATTTCATAACTGCAATTGTGACCATCATATATATTCTTAACAGTTTTGGTTTCATCACTATAAACATGGCAAATTTGTTCACGTAAGAAATTTTTTTCTAATTCGAAAGTCTCTTTATTTTGAAACAAGTTAGCATGACAACTATCTCAACAAGATCGAAATCAGACATTTACCTTCTTGATTCTACCATAAGTGAGCTAAATGGCAGTAAACTACCTTCAATTCGTATGGCATTGGGGTTGTTTCTTCACAACCATATTGACTTGTAAAAAACTATAAGAGAATCTTCAACAAATTCAATAGAAGAAATAAGAAAATTTTGGCAGAAAGCTAGAATACCTGTACAAGACTTCAGAAACTGTCAACCCAAATTAGAAAATGTATTCAGACAGTGGAAGTTGTTAAAGAAAAACAAAAACAGAAATACAGTAACACAGAAGAATGAAGAAGGTGAGTTTGTTTCGAATTTGGATAATCTTTTTGACATAGCACATGCTGACGCACAGGGGTGCCCATCCCCCCCCAAGCTCAATGGCGCAAATTCCCCCCCCCCCCCCCAAATTTTTCACAACCCTCTGTTGCTTTTTATTTTTTATTTTTACCCCTCTTTTTTATTTTATTATTTTTCTAAAATAATATTTAATTTATTTTTTAAATATTTATTTATTTAAAAAATGTTTATTTATTTATTTATTTAAAAATGTTTATTTATTTATTTATTTATTTAAAAAATATTTATTTTTTAAAATTATTTCTATTGTTTTTTTTATTTATTATTAATTTTTAGAAGTACTAATCATGCGCAGAATAGAATCTCTTTTTTGCTCCTCCACATATTCCAAGCACACACACACACACACAAAATAAATAAATAATAAATAACAATAAAGTAATGAACGAAATAATTAAATTAAAAAATTAATTAATGAATAATTTTTATTTAAAAAATCAGTAAATAAATTAAATCAAAAAAAATTAATAAATAATTTAAATAAACAAATAAATTAGTCTTAAAAAATCCCCCCCAAAAATTTTGATGGCGCAACTTGCGCCATAATCCCCCCCTGTGGGCACCCCTGCTGACGCACTAAACATGATAAAAAAATATCTCAAGATAGGTAGAGAGTTCTTGTTAGCTCAGCGTGAGAAAGGAAGGAGGGGATCAATGCTAGGTGTTGACAAGTGTCTTAAGAAAACTGAAAAAATGGTTCATCTAAGGGAAAAAGCGAGCTCAGAAGGTCACAACAAATGAAACAAAATTGCGAAGAAATGGTAGCCACTGACAGTGGCTTCCATTTCTTCGCAGTGACTCACATCGCAGTGACTTTCACGCAGTGACTCCTTTTCTTCACAGTGACTGTGCAATTGATATCTTCTGATGAATCAGATGAGTTTGAATATGAAGAGCAAGCACCATTTAAAGTAAAAGAACATGATATTCAAAAAAGAAACAAAAAGCGAAAGAAAATTGTGACACCCCATTTAGCAGCAGCTTTAGACAGGACAAAAGTTTCTGATCGGAATGCTTTGTTTGTTGTCGCTGAAGCAGCAAAGAGCTTGGGCTGTGAAGTAAATGACATTACTCTAAGTAGAAGTTCTATTTGCCGAAAGAGGATGAAACACCGTTCAAATATGTTTCAGCAGCTGAAAACTGAATTCATTATTTGAAAGTATGAATTTACCTCACACCTTCATTCATGTAGATCCAGAAATCTGGGAGTTTCAGAATGATTTTAAGAAAGCATTAAACATAATTCATGGAATTTCAGTAGTTAATGATCATACTGAAAGAGGTATAGCCTTTATAAAAGAGTTTAATGGGAAAATGACATGTAGCAAAGAACAATTACAGTTCTTGCTGCAAGTTGTGGAAGAACATCGCCGAGCTTATACTGATTGTAGAAAACAGAGTTTATAATGTATATTAATATAAAGCGCATCCAAAACTCTTAAAATTATTACTATATTATTTTAAATTTACAAAATGCTACAGATGTTTATGAAATAAAATTATATTCCTTTCCCCGCTTCAGTTTTGTTTCTATTTGTATTTATAGCCTAAAATCGAAAAATGCAGAACTTTGAGGCTGTTGAGCCACCTCTAAATATTAAAATAATGAGCTTAAACTTCACAAGTATTATTTTTTAATTAAATGGAACCAAATGGGAGGGTAGCACCTATAAAAATCGAATTTTTTTTAAAAACGGCCTTTTTTGGACCACCCTAATCCACATATGAAATAACGTGAAAAAAGTTAGAATTTTCAGCTTTAATTTTGGTGAAATAAATCAATCCACCCAGTAATAAATCATTTTCACTTGATTATTTCTTTCGAAAGTGAGGGGGCAATCAGCCTATTGTATGAGCGCCACTAGTGTAGCCCATGAGCAATACAGTAAAATGAATTGGACATGGAAATGAGAGTAGATGTTGACTAGATGACCGACTAAGGTTTAGTTAAAAAATAAAATTTTCAGTGCTAAAATGTATAAAGTTTTAGAAAAATGGCACTGTTTAATATTTTTCCTTTTAATTTTGCACTTGGATGCATGGAAACACTTTGCTCAATTGCGCCATTTCGTAACTAAAATTACTCCTCAATCCAGATTCAGAAATGTAATTTAACATTTAAGGTGCCTTTTTTTTCTTTCAAAGTTTTACAGTATGAGTGATGCTTAAAAATCGATGTTTTTTGTAAAATTAGCTTTCAACTAAGTTCTAATACTGCATCGTCAAATGTCAATTGAAATCACGTTTTATTTCTCCCCTCAATATTTATGTGTCTACATGCAAGATTTTTCTAGTATGTTTATTGGGGGATGAAAGGAATACGGACTTACTTCCGTACTTCCATCTGCATTTATAAGGAAAACAGGATTTAACCTGTACCTCTATTATAACACATTCTTAGTATCACCGTACATTCTATTTGTGGGTACATTAAGAACTTAGAAGATAAAAATCGTTCCCAAAATGCAAATGCAGCATGCCATAATACATAATGCTAAATCTAAAACTGAATGAAAGTTTATACAAAATAAACATTCTCTCAGAGATAAGCTGCTTTTTTCTGTTGAACACAACAACAACGTAAATATTTTAAACACTGTTTTACACTTAATAAAATCATTCCTTTTCTTGAACAGCATATGAACTCTGGTATTTATTAAGAGCCTTGATTCCTTCAACCACAGCTAAAGTACGAATTTGTCCCGGCAAAAGCAGACGAACTGCTGCATCAATTTCTCGGCTAGTGAGTGTAGATTTCCCACTAACAGTTAGAAGATGCGATGCTTCCCTAGATATACGTTCGAAAAGGTCCAGAACAAAGTTATTTACAATCACCATCGCATCACTCGAAATACTAACATTCGGATTTTCTTCTTTCATTACGCGGTAAATATATCTTGTGAAATTATCCTTTTTCTTCCTTTTGTGCTTCATACGATTCGATCGTTGTTTTGAACGCTCGCGATTTTCGTCCGAAGTCAGCGAGCACATGTTTCAATCAAAATAAACAGGATTTTCTTTTCGGTTGTCATCAAAACTCAAAATATAAACAATACTGCGTGTGTCTAAGCAACCGGCGGTGTTTTGGCGATGATTTCAAAATTTTGGCGCAACATAATTGGATTGTTGCCACACTTACGATAAGTTCTCAATTGCACGTGCAAGAATTATGAATCGGCTTTACCTTCCATCAAAGTTTCTTTAAAAGGATCAATCAATGAATCTGAAAAATAGCTTCTTTGTTAGAATCGTGTTTTCGATGTAAACATTTCGTTTCTGTCACTTTGAATGCGTTTTCGAAATCGTTTTCTTGTGCGGAAAGAGAAGCACTGGTTACAAAAATAAAAAAATATGTTTTCAGGAAACGATCGTGTCTTTGAAATATGTCAGAGCTTTAAATTGCTGAATACACTTTGAAGTACAACTCTCAAAATTTCGATGTCTTCCGAAGCTGGAGATTTACCTGTTCTCCTGTGTTCGAATCTAAATGGAGAATGCGAGGACTGCGAATCTAAGAGGCATAGTCACTCTTTATTCGAATGCAATCGCACTAGACCACGAATTAAAAGAAAGTGGGGACTCAACATTGAGGATTGGGACTCAAATGTTCGTGTGAAGATTAACAGAAAAAATTCAAAACCGCTTGCAGCGCCCAATGTAATTAATTTATTGACTCGCAGAAGTATCGGCAGTAATGTCCGCTTCATGTCTGATTTCATTAGCTTGAAAGCGAAACAACTTTCAATCACTAATTTCTTCTCCACTGCTGATGCTGGGATACACATTACGGACTGTGAATTTATCAGGGGAGCTCAGAATGGGTTGAGCCTTATAGGATTGTGGAAGGGGGATCCTCAAGATTCTGTTATTTATCGTCTGTCATTTACGTTTAATTCCCGATATTCTTATAGCGATGAATCCTCATCGATCGTAAAGAGCTTGGATAAAATTGGCCCGTTTTTTGCTCTGACTCGTGTGAAGGACATGTGTGATGCACGCTTTCGCCAGCAGAATTGTGTGCTGTATGTAGGCAATCGTTTTAACGACAGAACTGGAACTGAAGGCAGTACGGTGCTATGCAATTTTTCAAACAATATTTATACCTACGGGAGACAATATATATCAAAACGAGATATCTTGAGCTGTGCAGGTAGTCAACTTGGCGATCTCTTTGCTACTGGAACAGAACAAGGCTGTTATATTTTTGATGATGATCGCTTCACGTACAAAGCCCGTTTGCCTGGAAATGTTCGTTCTATTGAATTCAATAAAACTGGGAAAATGTTATACTGTGGTGTTGACACAGCTGGTTTAACAGTTTTTGATTTGAGAGAACCTCCTTGGAATAGGAGGACAGTCCGAGTGAATCGCTTTGGGCCAGTTGGAGTTTCTGAAACTAAACTTTTATCAGATGAGAAAACGATGATTGTTAATGGAAGTGATGGGAGCTTATCGAGAGTGAGTTACATTTTTAACGAATTTTCTTTGTTTAACCTGTGTCAACTCATAACTACTTTTGGTTAAATGCTGTTGAAATCCCCATGTCATATTTGCAATGGTAGTAGTTGAAGCTGAAGTTCAGGGCTATTTGCTAGGTAGTCTCCCAGGATTTGTTCGACCCTGGTTATGGGACCGAGAGTTTAGTCCACAATGGGGAAGAGCTAGTTATTTTTTTTCCATCTTGTAGCCATTCTCTATGAAAAATTAAAAACAATTTAAAAACTACTTTCTCTCCTGTACTATAAGAGAGTAGAAATAATTTAAGGCTTAAATGGAAGAAGGATTTACGTGACATCTGTTTACATTTTGAGCTGATCATGTGGTTAATTTTTCAGGGTTTGAGTTAGAGGGTAAGCTAGTAGGCAAAAGGGATAAAGTAGAAACTTTGGCATTCCTAATTTTTGCATGTTCTCACCCCGTGCCCCCATACTAATATTTTTAAGCATTTTTGCTGATAGCCTGATCTAATCTTGAAAGTTCTTACATTAAATAAACTAATACAATCTATCACGACAAGTAATATAGAATAATTTTGCTGTAAAGCACTTGCCTTTTGCATACGGCCTGTGGTCTAAATGGGGGCCGTGGTGGCCGGATCCGTAAGGCATCGGACTCGTGTCCAAAGGGACCCGGGTTCGATCCCAGCCGATCAAAGATCCACCGTCTTGATTAATGGTGACTGGGAGGCGTTAAAAATGTCGTGGTCACAAAGTCCTCCAAGTAAAACGATACCTCTGGGGGTGCTGGGCCTAGGGTTTGCTCGACCCTAGGTTCTGGTTCAAAATTAAGAACAGAGCGCTCTTCAGGGCCCTATCCCGGTTAAACCACTAAGCTGGTAGGTACGGGGGACCCTGGAGGGTGAAATGAAATGTGGTCTAAATGGGGCCCACATAGCTGATTTTCTTAAGGGTTGACCCAGATAAAAATTGGGGTGAATGATAAATGGAGTTAAAGGGAATAGAAGAAAAAAAATTTTGTTGAACATATAACCTAAAAATGCAATTGTAGGCCAGTTTTGATAACATTTGGTAAAATTATGAGGTTCAGAACATTTTCCATACTAGAGTTCTCTAGACGAAAATTAGGACGATATGTTAAGGAGTAGAGAGGTTTTGTGACCATCCTCAGGTTTTCTTGGAAATGCATGAAATTGGAGTCTTACAAGATACTAACAGATAGTTGAGTCGTGTGTGCAGATGCTCTCTATTTTTATCTAATTATATGCAGCAGTGTCACTAACGGAGGTGGGAGAAAACCAATTTGGGCGAAACCCTTCCGGAGACTGACATTTAAAATGGATTTAAGAATTTATGTGGACATGAGGGAAAAATTATCCAAATATATTGCAAACTAAATTTAACATACGACATTTCGTTGAAAATGGTGCAAATCTAACGAACAATGGGGGCATGTGTTTCGTCCCGACAGGAGGGCACTAAGACCTCCTAAAAATTTTCTTGATTGGCAAACTTCATCTGTCAATTCGGCAAATTTAAATGCATGTAATATAGTGTTTCATTTTCATTATGCCCTGACTTTTTTTTTTAATGATGCCAAATCTCCTTTCTAACTACACGCTTATATTTTATCATTCAATAAAATTAAGAACTTTATTTGGTAAATCATGAATTTTCCCTCTCCCAGAAATTTAAATTTGGTGCTTCCCTGTATGTATATACAGGGTACCTTGTTTTTCAATTTTCTCTTCACTTCAAAGCTTTCGGCCGCCACACCTTAATATAAAATTTGTTCTAGAGTTTGGACACCACTGCTGTTAATGCATAGCTGCAATATATGCTAGCATAGCTTGCAAAACTAGCTTTTGGAAGAAAAAAAAACAAAGAATTGTACTTTTTGTTTGAAAAAGGTTATTCTGCCCTCAAATTCAAGTCCTACTTTTAAATCTTGATTTTATGTGCAGCATTTTTTTTTCGATTTTGCAGATTGATTTGACTACAAACCAGACTCTCATAACTTATCCTGGTCATGTTGGCTCATACAAGAAGATCCCCTTCAGTATAAGTGAAAGTGCCGATATTTTGTGTGCTACTGGTTGCGACAACTTGACTCGGTTATGGTCGCTGAGCACTGGGAAACAACTGCATTCCATACAGCCATATTTTACTGGTTATAAATCACACTCTTGGATTATTAGCTATGAAAACCATTGGTTTATAGCAATGCTACAAAAAGACCAATTGTATACAATGGAACCTGTGATTTATTAACTTAGTATCAGCAATTATAAATGGATATTTAAATTTTTTTACACAATTTTTATTCAGTTGGAAAGCTGAAAAGAAAATATGTGTGAGTGTTAAAGTATTTAATTTTTTGTTTTGTAAATGATGGTTATTTACTAACTCGTATTAAGTGTTCAATCATATTACTAAATTGTGAAAAAGAAAGGAAAAAAATTCTAGATACAAAACAATTTTTTTCTATACTAGTAAACTAACCACACATCAAAAACTTGTGTTATATTTTAAATATGTTTTGCGTGTCTATAATAAGTGTAATTATTTAATTTTGTTTGCTTTATTTAGGAAAATACTAATTTAAAATTTTTTAATGTATATTTTATTAATTGTATTTTAGAAATATTTGAAATCCACGCCTCTCTTAAAATAGCTAATTACTCATGAAGGGAATAAAGTACAAAGGTTATCATTATGTAAATTAAAAAACCTGTCATTACTTTTGCAAAAAGCCGGCTGGTTGGCAGTACTTTCAAACAGCAATAAGAAAATTCCTCTTGGTTAAGTGAAAAATCGGATCATTGCAGGTAAGTAAATTTGTACAAAACAAAGTGTGTTAGTCTGAAGAAGCAGGGGTGCAGAAAATGTTTTCCCATCCAACATTTCCCCCAATCCCTGCGAAAATTCCCCCAAAATTTACCGATATATACAAGCTTAAATAAAAATTAATTTCGCATCTGCAGACGTACCACAGTAAAATATATTTCAATTAATTACAATTTGTTTCTCCATAAGCTATGTTATATATATTAATAATACTTATTAATAAAAGCACATTAACTAAAAAATGTTGTATTTACTTTTATCAATTGAGAAAAGGCAATCTTCTACTGTTAATAATTATAATTTGGAAAAGAGGTTTCCCCGATTCATTTTTTATTTTCCGTAAAAATTTTCCCCGATCTAAGATCCCCAGATCGGACATGTTCTGCACTCCTGTGAAGAGGTATTGGTGAACTGCAAGTTGAGACGTAAAAGTGTGTTATATGAAATCCTTACTCTCAGCTTTAAATCGGCTCGTTATCCTTACTTTGTAAACGTCCTTTTAATGAAAGGTTTTGAAGTAATTTTTTTAATGCATCTAGTGCAATTGTAGATCATTTTGTGTAAAATTGTATCAGTACTTGAATTTTATTACTGTATTTCTTAAATAAAGCTATAACTTTATACTTTGTTTTTTTTTTTTTAAATTCTTAAACATAACATTTACAATTTGTTTTTCAATAATGAGATGGGAGATGCATACACAATTTATTTTTTGTAAAATTATGTTAATTTGCATTTATTTCTGGTTTTGCTAAGCTTAGAAATATACATTTATGAAGTTTCAACCTCATCCTGGAGACGAATTGCTTTGAAGTCTTTCCATGTGGGAGCCATGAATTTGGGAATGATAGTTCTATTTAAAATACTTTTTTTTTTTTTTGGAACTTCACAAGAACAGGCATGAGACTGCTGAAGGAGAGGGGGGATTTAATCAGAATACAAATAATAGTATTACCCACCATATTTTTTCAGTTTAAAAGAACACTAATTTTAGATCAGCTATATTTGTATAGGAAGCTAAATAGACAAGAGAATTCCAACTGTTTTAGAATTAAAGATTTTATGCTTGGTGGAGAAAATAAAAGTTATCTGCTGCTAGTAAAACAAAGTTTTTTATAATTTATCTTTATTTATTCATAAAATTACTTCAAGAAATACTTGCCTGATATCTTATTTTGTTTGGGGTATTATAGTGTGTAAAATTGTAGATTTTTAGGGGGAAAATATTCCATCGCAGAAAATATTGCATTTTGCAAGTATTTTTTAAATTCATTAAAACTCACTGGTGTTCCGAATTTCAATAAATGTTTAAAATCATTTAAATATCCTTTTTAGTAAATATTAAAAGTATCAGCTATGCCTTCGATTGTGACATAAATCTGGTACCCTGCAATGACCAATAATAAAATTACCAAGATGCAAATCTAGAAAATCTGTAAGAAGCAAGAAAACTGTTCATGTTTATCCCAATTTTTAATGAGTGTGAATAATTAGAGGAAAACAAATAGCAGTTTTAAGAACAAGATATTCCCAAAAATAGATATGTTACCATGTCATCTCATTCCATTTTTGAAACCATTTACCTCAATAGAGAAAAAAAAGTTGCAGATAAAAAAATTTTATCTGCAATCTATTATTTTATTTGAGACCCAATGAAACAATGGATGTGGAATTCATGTCATCAGTATCAATGGAAATGGCGCAATATGGAACATGTCCGCAACAAAAATTTCCTGACTAAACAGGGCTTGAAAAAACCAGGGTTTTTTTGATAAAGTCAGCCCACCTGGGCTTTTTCAGGTTTTTTCAAGAATAATTTCAATAGTATTCTATATTCGAACACTGTACACATACTTTTACGTTTTATAGACTCAGGGGAGCCCTGAAAAGAGGTCACTGTGACCTCCTAAAAAAACTTCGACAAATTTTCAAAAAGCATTGTAATATTGATTTTTTAAATTGATATTATATTTTAAATTAATACTGAATTGAATTTATAGACTGCAATAATTATTACTTTTTTTTTTTATCTTTTAAGTATTTTAAAAAAAAAAATCATGTGCAGTTTATTTTTAACTAGCAGTACCCACACGGAGATGCCCGTGCATTTAAATGGGAAGAAAGTCCATTGAATGAATTTAAATTCACTCCAACCCTCTGAAGTAAAATTATTATAGTTGAAGCGGTATAGTAATTGGCAACTTTAGCGACATCATATTTGTATGCTTGAATAAAAAATAAATGAAATATTTCTGCATAAATAAGAAATACTTCACATGATACCATATTAATGCATTTCACTACTCATTCTGTCAGAAAACACTTTTTCAGATATATTATTAGAAAAAAGTCAGCGCAAAAACAAAAATGTCAAATTGATAGTAATTGGCTATGAAATCATACAGTTATTGGCCATGTAAACATTCAATGTTATACTGGATTATTCTTATATATGAGTCATTCCAGCAAAAATAGTACAAATCATGTCTGAAACTCTTTACTTAAGATTATCAATTTAAATAATTTCTACCAACTAATCATATTTTTTTTTTTTTTTTTTGAGTTTCCATTTATTTGTGTATAATGAAGTGTAAATAACTAGTACATGACTCATTTATGAAAGGATTTTAAATATTTTGAACACTTTGTGTAACAGTGGACAAATAAGCCTTTAAATATCTTTATAATCACAAAGAAAAGTTCAATCACAGAACAAGCATAAAGTGGAATAAACAGCTTAAAACTGTAAGTCTGTCTACAATTAAAAAAAAAAAAATCTATTTTTTACTTCCTTTTACGTAGTAAAGGAAGTATTGTGATCGCGAAAAAAAAAATCACTCAAATTTGAGTCTAAATTTTGATTTTGCTCACCCCCGAATGAAAATTCCTTAGTTTTTTTGACCTGTCAGCACGTGCATATGTACTACCAACATATAAGCAGCCGAAATTTTTTTTTTCAACCACCCCCGAGTTAATTACGACGAGTTTTCTCGTGACGTCTGTATATACGTGTGTACGTATGTGGGTCGCATAACTCAAAATCTATATGTCGTACAAGCTTCTAGCTTGGTATGTAGGCTCTGAGGATGGTTTAGTTGTGCACCTCCTCTTGTGGTTGCATTTGAATGTTCCCAAGGGGGTGTTTTACCCCTTTTTGGGGTAAATCAGTGTTAATTTCAATGCAGACTCAAGTGATATGAATTGGCGCGACCACTTGGCGATATGTCGCCAAGCTTTTGGTCGCCAAGTGTTTGACGCCAACTTGGCGACATATCGCCAAGTTGGCGACAAATTTGGCGAAAAAATTATTTTTTGAATTTGGGTTTAACTTGGCGCTATTGGCGATATTTTGCGAAAAATTCACTGAATGGTATTAAAATCAGCAATATTTAGAAAATTAACCATTGCAAAATATTTTTTGCATTGTTTCGTGGCAGATTAGGGGAGTAAATATTTGAATTGTTACCTTGCTCACTCCAAACACTTTTTTTAACACTTAAGGCAACTAGTAAGAAATTTACACGTAAAAGGTAGTGTGGGGTCCATACCAGATTTTTTTCATCATGAAATTGACTGTAACAGAGTGGACATCCAATAGTTCAAATTAACTACCACAAGAAAAGAATTAGGCTCACCCTGGTTGTTGACTACATAATTCAACGTTTTCAGCAGTTATACTACCTATATATTTTTAAAAGTATATCAGATTGAATGCAATTGTTTTAATTTTTTTGCCAAAAGGCTTGTAACAGAGTGGACAATTAGAAACATAGAAAATCTAGGGACATGGATAAATAATAGTGTTTTTTGAGGAAATTTTTTTTCATTTGCGTAATAATCTGCAGAAATGGTGTCAGAAGCATCTTTTGTGCAGTGCAGTGTAATTTATTTTGTTGTTACAATTCAGTTTAATTTTAAGGTAGTAGTCTGGTAACTTATGCCTATTGGATCCGCTTGGATGAGGGGGGAGAACTATATCTCCCAGCAGTGGACTGTATATAGATGAGTCGCAGTTCCAGCAAACATATTTATTGCTCTTCACACATTAAGATACAATACTGCATGGAAAGAGAGAGACAGAGAGCCCTATGGCTTTCTTCGTTGGGATATCCAAGGTGACTGGTGAGGGAAGGCAAGCAACCTGATCCCCGCACCGAGAGAGGGGTAGGTGTCACTTGGCGAAGCCAAGTCCCCATACTGGCGACTTATCGCTCTCATACGCAAGCAAGGCGAGAACACCTATTTTTATGACTTTTTTGGAGGGTGGTTTTTCATAGGAAAATAAAAATGAATCATCTTGAATTTTAAGAGTGTTTTTATTTACATATTGAAAATATAAAAAAAATTTATTTGAAAAAATTTAATAGTTTATTACTTATTTTTATTGTCACTCGAAGTTGGAACTTCAAAAAAAATGCATGTGGGTGGCCCGGGTGATTTTGGCTCTTGATGTTATCTGAAATCAAATATTCTTGATTATTCTTAATCTATAGACATGTCATTCTGGTCGGAACTACTGAAGTTAAATTTCAAGGGTAAATAACAAAATGGCGGACTTTGAAAAAAAAAGTCCTTTTATTTTAGCAAAGAAAGGGTTGTAAAATAAAAAGTTCCCCCTTAAGTCCTGCAGATTGCCTCAACGTGGCAAGGGGGTGGCAATGGGCGGAGTGGACATGAACGTCGGGAGTATCCTACTCCTGGTAGGGTCACCCAAGGCGTGAAGGCCACCCCATTACGCCTAGCTAAAATCTGTGGGCAGACCCAATCTAAGGTGTGAGGCACCGTGCTGATAGATGAATGGCATCTGGGTCTTATATGATGTCTCAAGCGGTCCCCTCGAGGAACCAGGCGAAACCTCGTTGTATCCAGCCTTGCACCCGTACAGGGAGGCCATGAGGGTGTCGACCGTTACCCATCCTCCCAGTTCCCAGGTCTCTCATAGACCTATTCACTTGCACAAATAACCAAGGGTTGGGTTCTTCTGCTGAAGGTACCCAACTAGCCAGTGAAACAACTCCTGTAGGGTTGGATCCTGGCACCAATGAGGAAACCAGCAACCCTGCTGCTGAAGGAGGTGCGGGTGCTGCCCAGCAACCCACTGACTCTGCTGTAGGGGAGCAGGAAGTACTCGTTAGAATTGCTCAATTGAATCTTCACCATAGCCGTTCTGCATCTGCTCTTCTGAGTAGTAAGATGGCTAGAGGAGAGTTTGATATTGCATTAATCCAAGAACCCTGGACCAGAGGCGGTAAAATCTCAGGTCTAGGTATGCGGAATCATAAAATTTATTATGATACTACTTGTGCAAGGCCTAGGGCATGCATTATTGCCAGCACTAGGCTTAATGCTCTGAATCTCATTAAATACCTGGATGGTGACAATGTCGCTGTCAAGGTGACTAACAAGAATAAAGGACATAAAGATGAACTTATTCTTATGTCTTCTTATCTTCCTTTTGAAGAGAAAGATCCTCTCTCTGAGAAAATGAAAGCTCTTATTGAGCATTGTAAAAAAGCCAATAAGAAATTTATTATTGGCTGTGATGCTAATGCTCATAATATAGTTTGGGGCAGCTCTAACTGCAACAAACGAGGCGATAGCTTACTGGAAGACATCTTATTTTACAGCTTATGCCTTCTTAACAGAGGCAATGAGCCTACCTTTGTTACTGTGAATAGGAAGGAGGTCATTGATCTGACAATTTGCAGCAACTCTTGTGTTGATCAGGTTAAGGGTTGGAAGGTGTCAGATGAAATTACTTTATCTGACCACCGGCTAATTACTTTCTGTGTCACTGGTCTTACTAGACTAAGTTTCATAGGTAGAAATCCCAGGAACACTAAATGGGATTCTTACATTGAAGATCTTGAGTGCTGTACTGGTGGTATCACTGGTAATTATAACTCGGTAGCGGATTTGGAGTTGTCGGTTGACCAGTTGCAACCGTGCCATTCTCCTGTCCTACTACCAAAATTGTAAGGCTACTGTTACTGCCTCACCAAGGCTAGTTCCTTGGTGGTCAAGAGAGCTCAGTAACTTACGTAGCGAGTGCAGAAAGCTCTTTAACCGAGCTAAGAAAAATGGTGATTGGGATGCTTATAAATGTACCCTCACTAAGTACAATAAGGCCATCAGGGAGGCAAAGTACAATTCCTGGAGGCAGTTCTATGATAGCATTACTGATGTTTCTTCTATGGCCAGAATTACAAAATTCATGTCCAAGGACAGAAACAATGGCTTAAATACCATAAAGCTTCCAAATGGCAGTTTCTGAATCTAGCAGAGATACCTTAGCAGAAATGCTAAAGGTACACTTTCCAGGTTCTAATGTCATTGATGGCTCATTCCCATCGGTTACCATACTAATAAGCAGGTGTGCTAAAAGCAAATGGGACTGCGCTAAAAGAATTGTTACCTATGAGAGGGTTGTTTGGGCAATCAACTCATTCAAACCCTTCAAAACTCCTCGTATGGATGGCATTGTTCCTGTTCTTCTGCAGAAGGGAATAAAAGTTCTTGCCCCCATACTTTGCAGGCTTTTTAGAGCATGTATTGCCTATGAGCATGTTCTGACTGCCTGGAGGCAGACTAAAGTTATCTTCATCCCAAAAATTGGTAAAGATAATTACTATGAGGCTAAGTCTTTCAGACCCATTAGTCTCACTTCTTTTTTCTTAAAGGCTATTGAAAAGCTAATTGATAGACACATTAGAGAGACTGTGTTGAAATCATCACCTCTCTCCCTCTCTCAACATGCCTATCAGCCCGGCAGATCGACTGAAACTGCTTTGTACAACCTTTCCTTTATTTTGGAAAAGTCATTGAAAGACAAGGACTTCGCCTTGGCTGTTTTCCTTGATATTGAAGGAGCCTTAGATAGAGTCCCTTTAAGCACTATCTTGAGGGCCCTTGTTAAAAGAGACATTGACAGAACTATTGTTAAAATCTGTTGTCTTTTAGGTATGTTAATGTTTCTCTTTGTGGTGAAACTCTTACTGTTCACACTAATGCTGGATGTCCACAGGGTGGTGTTCTTTCACCTATCCTTTGGTGTTTAGTTGTCGATTCTCTGCTGGAAAGCATTACTACTTCTGGCCTTTCATGCATCAGCTATGCTGATGATGTCACTATTGTGGCTAGAGGGAAGTGTATTGAGACTGTCTCCTCCATTTTGTCACAAGGATTAAAATGTGTGGAGAGATGGTGTCAGTCTGAGGGTCTCTCTGTAAATCCTCATAAAACCACTATAGTTGCTTTCACACATAAGAGAGCAATCCAGGTGTGTGATATTAAGCTATTTGGAAAAACTCTCACTTGTTCTGAGGAGGTCAAATACCTTGGGGTCTATTTTGACTCCAAGTTGAACTGAAAAAAGCATCTTACTTATAGTCTGGCAAAGGCAAGTAAAGTGTTTTGGTCCTGTAAGAGAGCTATTGGGAGAACTTGGGCGGCTACGTCCCAAGGCTGTCAATTGGGTCTATAGGATGGTCATCTGTCCCATCATTACCTACGGTTCCATTGTCTGGTGGTCTAGAACTAAGCTAGATACTGTGAAAACGGAACTTAACAAGCTGCAAAGGATGGTCTGTGTTGCCATGTCTGGATGTATTAAGACCACGCCCACTGCATCTCTTGAACTGCTACTAGGTTTATGTCCTCTCTATATGCGTATTGAAGCTGAGGCTTTTATGTGCATGGAAAGGCTTAAGCGCTCCGGTCTGTGGAAGTCCTATTCTGGGTATCTTTCCTGGAAGAACTTTGATGGGGATGTACTTGGGCATCTTTTATCTGGCCTGCCAAGCGATGACATGTGCATTGTGCAATGACTATGCTTTTGACAGGCCTTACACAGGTTTTTTTCCTACTCGAGCTGAGTGGAGAGATACTCCTTTACATCATAGTCAAAGTTGTACTCTCTGGTTTACTGATGGTTCTAAAATGAACGAGAGCACAGGTGCTGGGGCTTTTTGTTCCAGTGATGGTATTAAACACTCTTGTCAGCTGGGCAGGTTTACTACTGTCTTTCAGGCTGAGGTTTATGCCATTTTGATGTGTTGCATTATGTGTCTGAATAGCAGCTACAGAAATAGATGTGTTCACATCTGCTCTGATAGTCAAGCTGCCTTAAATGCCCTCAATAAGGTTGCAATAACATCCTGCATCGTCTGGGAATGCTATAATATGCTTTGCACTCTTGCAAAGTTGAACAAGGTCACTCTCTTTTGGGTACCTGGGCACTCAGGTGTCAAGGGTAATGAAATAGCTGATCAACTTGCTAGGAAAGGTTCTGAGACCCCTTTTGTTGGTCCTGAACCAGCAATTGGGATTTCAAAGAATCTCATTAGGACTGCTGTTTTTGATATTTTTAGGAAAAAACAGTACCACAACTGGCAGACCTTGGATGGGCAACGTCAGGCAAAGGAACTTAATAGAGGGTGTCCTAGTTTTAGGGCGAAAGAGCTCTTAAGTTTTAATAGAAATAGTATTAGGAAGGCCATTGGTCTCCTTACTGGTCATTGTACATTAAAGCGACATCTCACTATAATGGGTGTCATAAATGATCCAACTTGCAGGGGATGCCTCTTTCATGAGGAAACTGTTGCTCATATCCTGTGTGATTGCGAAGTGTTTTCTGCCTATAGGTTTGAACACCTAGGTCGTCATTTGCTTGAACCTTGGGAGATTCATGACATTCCTATTAGGTGTTTGCTGAATTTTGCTTCAGCCACTGGTCTATTTTAAGGCTTTTGTTTGGGGACTAGTACAATAGACCTCTGGTCGCACTGCTTGGTTCGTTTAAACCCCCCTTTCTCTCATTTCATTTCATTTCAAAATAAAAAGTTAGGGGTGAAAAAAAATTATCGTTAGTTCCGACGAGAACTATAAGTGTGTAAGTTCAACAACAAACTCCGATGCGCTCTAGGAAACTCGTTATAACTCCCGAAATATTTTGAATTTGTCTGCAATTTTCACAGTATATTCTCAGGACATTGTACTTTCAAATTAAGCAAAAAAAAAATATTTTTTGATTTTTTGAACCCAAGTTATCACTCTAATTACCTTAAAGGTTGGACTCCGAGGCGCTCTAGGAAAATCGTTATAACTCCCGAAATATTTCAAACTTCTGTCTGCCATTTTCACAGTATATTCTCAAGACATTGTACTTTCAAATCAAGTGAAAAAAAATTTTTGATTTTTTTGAACTCAAGTTACCAGACTACTACCTTAAATCACCTTTAAAACTCTAGCAATTTGAAGCAGGGACACGTCATTTTCTCCTTCTGACAAAGATATTTTTTTTTGTGTCCTTTCTAAATGGATTATACCTAATCAATTGATACTTGATGGCACAAAATTAAATGGAGAACCAATAAAAAAATACACTAAATGAGTGGCAGTTATTAAATTTGATTTTAAAAAATTCTAAAGTCTCGGACATGATTTGTACCATTTTCGCTGAAATGACCCGTATATGAAAATATTATACCTTTACATGAATATAATATACCATTAATTGAATATATTTTCTTTTCATTTAATATATTATTACAGTTTGCATTCAATATCTTTCTCCATCTTTCCCTTTTCTATTTTCTGACTTCTCTTTATTTGTTTTAGTCTTCTTTAAAACATTTTCTTTCTGTTCGGCTGCTTGTCCATTCCGTTTTCTTTTCTTCTCTTTATTTTTCACTCTTTTTGCTGCTTTTCTTGTTCATTGTTTTCAATAGCTGCTCTATAACTCTCAGAAATGATAAAAAATGTTTTTTTTTGTCTATCCAATGAATAAATATTCTCCTACTTTTTGGCGCATTTTGTTGGTAATAATCGATAAATTTGCTACAATGAGTTGAAGTAGATGGCGTACACCAATTTATAGGAGTTTTCATAGGAGTTATCACAATTGTTGCTGCTGTCACATTATCTTTATTAATCAGATTTGCATTTGTTGTTATAATTGCAGTCAGTATTTCAGCGTTGGTAAAGTTGTTTTTAGAAAAATCATTCTGGAAAAAAAAGCGCCAAACTTTGTATAACGGTCATGTATTATTTAAAACTTCCTCCTGATATTTCGGTTCTTTTATCTTGTCCAATTCGCCTCCAAAAATATTTTGGAAGTCTTTTCAAGACATGAGCTTATTCAATACATTAAACTCTTCATCTGATTTTTCTGTTGCTAAACATTTAGAGTTATCAATAGCGTTCTCATCATAGGGGGCCTATTACTATAATTTTCTGAAAATATTGTGAGAGTTATTGGCCAAAGCAAAACTTTAATTTTTAAGAATATATCCTTATATTATACCTAAATTCACTAATTAGGCATCACAGCTATAAATCTCATAGTATTTTAAAAGCTGTAAATGCATTGAGTTCTTTAAATATTTCGTGTAGAAAATTCTAGTCTTACCGTTTTATCCACAACCTTTTAAACTACACTAAAAGTCCTTTTAAAATTTAAAACAATTCGCCAAATAAATCAAAAGGAGATGTACTCAAATTTAGTAAATTTTCTAGGCTTAACTCTATACGTAAATTTAAACCACTGAAGAAAGAGCAGCTTGTATGGAAAATGGATCTAGCGTTTCAGTTTTGACAAAATTGATAATGAATGAGTTGCATTAATAACAAACAACAGAGTTTTGGCAGTAAATTGCAAACTTTAATTTCACCCTGCTTCATGTTTAAATATTTTGGTGCTAGTAAACTATTGTCGCTTCTTTCCCTATAGATATGATGCTGCACTAAAAATCTCAATTAAATTCATTTGAAACTTTTTCCCTTGGCAAGTTTTACCTTTTGTGTGACTAGAATATGATGCAGATTGACATTGTCAGATTCAATAAACTGGCTTGTCTAACCATTAAGTTATCATTTTTTAATGTGATTTGCTTTGTAAATGGAATTGAATGAGAAAATTTATTTTCAAATTGCAAAGTTGAGTTTAATTATTCAGTATGCTGAAAAATTGGGAGTTTCTCGGCATGTCAGCTGATGCTGAGTTATACAGTAGCAATTTATGAATGACGTCAAACGCACAAAAGCCCCGATAAATAATTTTGTTGCTGAAAACAGCAAACACAATATTTTTTTGTATAGCGCAAAATTTTAAGACAAATTGCAGATACCTGTATGAAAGTTACATAAGGAACCTCTTTTAATAAAAGCTTAAGCTTTCAATTGTCCAGAAACTTTATATGCATTGTTAACATTGTGTAAACCCCAGTGGCAGAAACATCGCGACACGGCGACATTGTCGCCGCCAGTGAAACCCTCTTACAGACAGTTTTGTCTACACTAATAAAAACAACTTAGAAAAGTTATCCGCAACTTTCGGCCAAATTTTTTCCCCTCTTGAGCATTCTTTGACTAAGGCTTCTTTTTCCTCCCCATTTAGCCGCTGGGGAGAAATTTGTTTAAAAAACGGGATAAAAAAAAAATCTTGTGCTGTGGCCAAACATGGCGCCCAAAACCTTTCTTACAGCTCTTTTGCACTTTAGAGCAAGTGTGTTTCATTTCACTGGGGTTATTTTTTACTTGAAATACAACTACATTTTATTTTTCATTCATTTACACATGATATCTATCCTTCCCCCCTTCGATTTTTGTCCGTTTTTCTATGAAAAAAAAAATTGCAAGCTTTCTTAGTACCATGGGCAAACATGGCGCCCGAAACTTGGCTTTGCTTTTTTTAGCTATGGATCATTAAAATAAAAATAAATAGTTTGATCATTGGAGTGCCCTTCCTTTCAAGTCCTATTTTAAAGTCTCCCCTTTTTTTTCTTTAAAATATTTATCAAATTCAAGTTTGTGACTGATAATAATTGCAAAAACAGCTCAATACATTTTTGTCTTAGATTCTAAATTATTCTGAACATTAAAAAAAAAAAAGCTTTTTGATTTCATTAACCCTTCACTGCACGATTTTTTATATTTTCATGAAAAAAATCATTTGTTACCTTTTAAATAACCCTGAGTTCAGGAAAAATGAAGAAAAAAATTAATCTTAAAAATGTGCATCAAAAATGATGTTTTAATTGTTTGTTCTATATATGGCACAAAGCACATAGCATATGCTTTGTATACCGATAAGTGTAATAATCTACAATGTTTTTGCGTCATAAGTGGTATAAACAAACTTTCCACTAAGTGTATTTAAACATTTTTGGAACAAAGGAAATAATGACTAAGCACACTTCTAACGGAAATGCAGACCCTTTTTTTAAAAAAGCAAGAACTGTAATACCTAGACTAGTGCAGCTAACTAGTGCATAAAAATCACACTAAACTGTTATAGCAATGTTCCAGAAGGGGCACAAAGCTCAGTTTAATTGCATTTAAAAATCATAGGAATATATGAGGGTTTATTTGGTTTGTGCCAGATCTGGCACACCGTGCAGTGAAGGGTTAAAATAAACACAGTTTAAAAATGTCTTGTCTTAAACCATGTCATAATGCAACAGGTCTTACGTAAAAAATAAATATATAAATAAATAAAAACCTCAGAAAATGTTAAAGATATCAAAATAGAATTTTAGAAGATTAATGAAAAGCTGATGGAACAAATAGAAAAAACTTCATTATAAACTGAAACAATGGGTTTTATAAACCTGGATAAGTAAAAGGATGCAAACCTATGCCCCCCCCCCCCCACCAATGATTAAAATTAAAGTTTAAACTTTTTTATACTTTTGTACCAATCTTGTTTTTTGCTGTGAAATACGTAAGAGAAATTTTTTGAAGAAGTGCTCAAATTTTTGAAATCTTTTATCAGATTTTCATCTTTTCCTTCTTTTTCTTTTTTGAGTAACATGCTCAACAGGTCAGAACTTATAAGAAACAAAATTAAAAAGAATGCACGAGATGCTTGCAACATTTTAGATAAAGTGCTACAAATTATAGTTATTAAATTATACTTGTTTAATATATGACTAGTATATTAAAATTGCACTCAAAATTTGCAGACAGATAATGAAATTCTCAAAGTTTGTCGCAAACAGCTACAAAACTTTCTGCCACTGGGGTGTAAACTATTAGTAGTTTTAATAGATAGGTTTCTTTATTTCTTAACTTAGTAACTTGGATCAAGTGTTATTTACTCTGTTTTCAAAATTCAAAATCTGATTAAAAAAGAGGCCTAATTGTTAAGTTTTTCATGTATTTGACTGATATTAATCTTTTGTCAAGCCCCATCTGGTCCCCTCCTAAAAAGTGATGTCCAAAAAAATTCCCAATGTGCTTTTGGTTTTTTATCAAAAATATACCATCATGACATAGGCATGTGTATATTACATTATTTAAAAAACCAATTTTACCTTAGAACAGTGTTACCCAATCTTTTTTGGCGCACATACCACTTGGTCACACATCATGCATAATTGTACCACATGGAAAAAATGATTGTATTTCGTGATTTTTTTAAACTACAAGTTTTTTTTTTTTTCATTGAACATTTTATTGGGAGCCCATGTTTGCACATCACTCAATAAGAGAAATTCCGTTTGCCTAGACGTTATACCGGATACAAAGTCACTGAAATAATTAACTCACTGTAACATATATTTATATATACATCTACGTGCTTGTTCGAAGTTTTATATTTTTGTATTTCATAACTAATAAACAGTTTAAAAAAAACACAAAATTACATCAAAAAAAAAAAACAATTAATTCGTTTCCTTATACTCTAATCAAACATTTTTATATAATATATTTAAGGCAATCATTGTGTTTGCTGAAAATAGCATATATTTTTTAATTTACTAATGGCTAACGGCTAAATTTAAAAGGACACCCTAAAAGATAAGTTATACTGATAGCCAGATATCTGATCATCGATCACACATACTCGAATAATTTTTATGAGGTATAGGTAAAAACTTTCTATGTTTTATTTTTTTATAGCCGCCATTATCGATTATTTTTATATAAGGGGAGGACGAAAAATAAAAAAATAAGCAAACTATTTAACAGCTATCCATTATGAGCAAAAAATTAAATGTTTGGTTATGTTCATAATTGAAAAGTTAAAAAATGAACTTGCTGATTTTTGGGTGCAGAAAAAATTATTGTTAAAGTGAAGCACATTGTTAAAATGACTCTTGACACCTCATTTTTAATCCTAAGGTATAAGATGCACAGAAAATTTTAAAGTACTTTAATGCATTGAGAATAACTAAAATTGGTTCTTTGAATCACTACTTTCACTGAGATTTTTAACTACTTTTACAACTGCGATGAACAAATTTAGTTTCAGTTATATGGAAGTCATGCAAATTGTACTAAAGATAAGAAGAAAAAAAAAATGTAACATTTCATATTTATTTCATTGAATTATAAAATACAGCAACTTCCTTGATTGTTTTCAGACCCTAAATGGAAAAAGAAAATATTGATAAGAAATTTTTCAATAAAAATGATCTCAATTCTTGGCTAAAAAAGGAATCTGGTTATAAACTTACTTTTTAACGACTTGTACGACATCTTCATCATTTAGAATGTGATCTTTCCCAACTTTCTGCGGGTTATGCTTTACAGATGAGCCCCAAACGAGTGCACTGTAACACATATTATGCCAATTAACAAAAAATAATAATACAGCTAATATGATTTTTATGAAAAAAAATCTTGAAACTATACTGCTCAAAAAAAAAAAAAGCTGAAGAATATTGTCGTGGTTTCATTTTAATAAATATACTGATTGATGCATAAAATATCCCCACTACTAAGACTCCAAATAAACTAGACCCTGGTTTCTTGAAGTGAATTTTAAGAACAATATGAACTCTTTCTATATAATGCAGTTCTACCTTTGAAGATTCCCAGAAACAATATTTATATGATATTTGGTTCAGTAATGGACATGCCTAATGAGATACTATGTCTGTTACAGATCAATATGATGTAATATAAGTATTGAATTTGTAAGAAAAGCAATCAAAAACTTTGTACAATTAATGAAGTTAAAAATACAAGACAACATGTCCAAAAGTAAATAAAATATTAAAAAGAGTAAAACTCTAGCAAATAGCTGTTTTGGGGCATTACAAATGAAGCCCCATCATCAGTGCAGAAAGCGGATGGTTCAACAGACCACAGTCAAGTGAACCCTGACTTGATTTACAAAAATTCTGTAATATCAATAGGTAAGAATTAAAAAATACATACTACTTGAATTCTTTCATTATAGTTCTGTGCAATTTATTACAGAAATCTTCAACTGTACTTTTATCATGACAGAGAATAACTGGTGATTCATAATCAGGCAATTGTCCTTTTGGTTTGGTATAACTGTAACAGAAGGAAAATTATGTTTCAAGCCAACGATAAATATGAACATATTTACATGAATTAATAGCAATTCTTATACGACAATAAAATTGAAGGGCGCCATTTATTTCTGTAAGAAAAATTTTTGATACACTATTTTTAGCTAAAAAGACTTTTTACGGAGCATAAGATCCCCAAGTGCTATGTAATTAAATTTTCCAAATGAGTCCTGTCAACCGGACTACTTTGCCAGAATACGGGGTAAATCAGCCCATTTTACAAAGGTTAATTTGTATCATTTTTGACACTTGAAAAGTTTCTTTTATGGGGTGAATCAGCCCATTTTTCAAATGTTAGTTTACATCATTTTTTAAGCTAGAAAAGTTTTTTACATTTACACAGATAAAGAACTACAGCCCCTTACAGACACGGAGTCCCTGTTCTTGCAATGATAAAAATAATTTTGTGCATAACAAACAGCAAAGAAGTTTATCTGTTCGCAACTATCCTGTATTGAAAATGAGTTATGAAAACATAAAATATCTAGTTTAAAGAAAATCCAATAATGTAGGTTTCCAAACACATAGGAGTCAAAAAGCTTTTTACAACAATGACTTTAATAAAAATAAATCAATAAGGGAAGTGGCAGCATCAAAATGTACAGAAATTCTAAATTATGAAAAGGTGTTTATTTTGCAATGCTTACTTTTTAGCTTATTCTTAGCTGATCTATTGGGGCCTGCGTGTCTCTTGTTAAGTTATTTTATGTATAAGTCAACTATACTGGTGGTTTTACATTCACTCAAATATTTAAAACATTTCAAATTTTGAAAACTTTTTTTTGTATGCTGAATCGCCTTTAAATATAATCAGAAATGCAAGCATCACTCACTATTAAATAGACCTTACATTCGTATTAATTTCAGGTATTCCCAAGCTTTTTCCAGCAAGTCATCAAAATTCCACTTGTGATGAGCTGAGATGGGGACCGTATGGGGTATTTGGTAAATAATGTCTAATTCCTATGGAGAAAAGATAAATAAGAGATAGTTAACATACATTACAGGAGTTATTTAATCCAAAATAGACAAAGTTTTAAGAAAATTGCAAATCTTAGAATAATAATCTTTTACATAAACTACATATTTATACAAGAGAACAGTTCAATAATGGTGTTATGCTTCGACGGGCTGTAGGTTTATGAAATTGTGACAAAGAGGAGAGGAAGATAACAAGACAGGGACTTCATTTCAAGTTTTTCCAGGGGGGGGGGTGGCAAAGGGTCCTAACACAATGCAATTTGATCGGAAAACATTAAAAAACACGTCCACTTTATGCAAATACATTGATTTCTCAAAGCCAGGGGGGGGGGGGCAATTGACCCCCCCTGCCCAGACTTAGATAAAATGTAAAACTGTCTGCAAACTTAAATATTTCTTTAAAATTTTCTGCAAAAAAAAAAGGGGGCTTCTGAATCTTAAAATGCTACCAACAACAAAAATATCAAGTTGTATGAAGTGCAGGTTCTAGCATGAGGTTGGTTGTCAATCCGTCATGATTAATGAATGTGTCAGTTTCGTATGTAACAAGCTACTGCCCCACAACGAACAAAATCAAGACATATTTCAGATAGAAAACTTCCTAAATGTATAACTTTTTTAACAAAATGCAAAAATTTTCTGCAAACTTCGAAAGTTTTCTGCGAACGGCGTTCGCGAGTTCGTCTATATTATCTGGGTTTGCCCCTGCCCCCCTTAAATGACGGGCCTGTAACAAGAGCACATCACACATTTTGGTTAAAATAAAGTTTTTTACAACATGTTTATGATGTAATTTCTGTTAGATATATGAGAAGGAAAGAGGGTAAGATAAAGAATGACACTTTGTAACAAAGAGGGTAGAGCCCAAATATGTTTCTAAAAAGTGATAACATTAATGGCCAGTCCCAGAGCAATTCAAAATATTAGTGCAAACATTCAATAGATATAATTTCAATATAATACATGTCATAAATCAAATTTCAACAATTGAAAATAAAAAAATCTGCAATAGTTTTAAAGTTTCTGTATTTTTCAAAATAAAAGTTTAGGTCGAGTGAAGTGATTTTTTTCATAAGCAGATTCAAATATTTTTTGAGGATCAACAGCAATTTGACTCATGTCTACTATCATTCTTAAAACTAATTCTACCGTTTTATTTTTTTTCATCAATTGAACAAACATCATATCTTTGAAAATTTATTGGAGGAAAAAAATGTATATTTTCAAGTTACAGTAAACTCTAGATAATCGGCATTATAGGGTGGCACAGTGTATCCGGGGATTATCCAAAAATAGGTAAAAACAATCCTAGTGTATGCAATAGCTAAAAAAAGAAAAAAAAAATACAACATATACAAGAACTAAAAATGAAATCATTGAATGTAAAAAATATCTTAAGTTTGAAAATGAAAAATCATTTTTTTCTGCATTTAGAAACTCATCACAGTATAAAAAAGTAAAACGAAAGTGCGAATGATCCGCGGATAATCGGGAGTTTACTGTATAATCCACCTGCAGCATGAATCAACTGAACACTAACTATTTCAGAGGCAAAGCCAACTTGGCAACATTCCAAAGAGCCTAAGCACACTATGAAACATGGTGCCAAGTTCGCCTTACCTCAACTACAGACAGTTGTTAGCCTTTTCCAAAATTAAAAACATGTAAACAAAGTTTTACATTAAATATATTTTGAAAATTTTTGGCGTATAAGACTGAAACAAGTACTTACTTCTATAGATATTTGATCAATCTTATTTAAAACATAAATGCAAGGTATATATATCCTATTGCCTTCTATTACATCGATCAATTCATCTGAAGTGCAATCACTTTTTAGCACTATGTCTGCATTGTGTATCCTGTATTCAGAGAGGATTGTCTTGACAGTATCTAAATCCAATTCAGACTGAGGAACCTAAAAAAGATATTAGCATGATATATGTAGCAGGATTCAGCCAAAAATATTTCTATCATTCTTACACAAACCTAGAAGTAATATTTGAAAAATATATTACAGGAAATATATGTACCTTTTACAGAATTATTTTTTAGAAACTACAGGAACAAAATAATACAGGAAGCAGTTAATGTTTTCAAAATGCAATTGATATTAATGGATTGAAAGCATGGTACAATACTTTTATGTAATAGCTTAAAATAATGCACTAAAAATATAGATAGGTGTTTTTCATACTTTGCAGCAGTGGCAGTCACATGTACATAGTAATATACCATATTTTCGGGTAGATAAGCCGCACCACTGTATACGCCGCACCTCGCAAAATTCGGGAGGAAAAAAATTCTTTCATCAGATACGCCGCATTCGCATTGGCGTATAAGTCGCATAAACCTTTGTCAAAAATTCAATCTGCGAGAACCTACACCTACACTGTTTTCTGGTATTGACATCGTTCAAAAACAATGACAAAGAATAGGAACATTGATTTGAAAAGGGTTTCAATATCATAGATAAATAAAACGTTGCAATATTTTGACGATAACTGCAACTTATAGTAACCCTGCTCTACTCCGGTTGGTTTCTACTGCAACCCTACTTCCCATCCTCACTGCAACTGCATCCTCACTGCAACTGCGGGCAGTTTATTTTTAATTATTATTTTTTAATTATTATTTGTTTTTCATTTGGATTCCTTTATTAAATAGGTTGGTTATGGTTGATGTTTTTTTTTCTTAATTTATTCCACTTCCTTATCTGATCTAGGAGAATAAAATAACATCTGAATAAGCAGAAATGCTATCACTCTTTTAAAAATAGATGTTTTCAAGGGCAATGCAGTTGCAGGGTGTCCTTCTTGCAGTTATGGTTCTGGATGTCAGACTCTAATTTGTTTTGTTTTTTAGCAATAATTATAAACACAACATGAACTTTGAAAAAAAAAAAAAGACAAAAAAAAAAAAAAAAACTTTTGCATGGTACTAGCCACCATGGCATATAAGCTGCCATGGCGTATAAGCCGCAGGAGTTAAAATTTAGCTTTTAAACACATATAAGCTGCAGCTTATCTACCCGAAAATACGGTACAATTTATTTTAATTAGAAAATAAATCAATGGAGAAGTTTATCGTTACTGTTTATCTTCTAATTGTTGGTGACATGTATACAGGGGTCAATCCAGGATATTTGATCAAGGTCCTGTTTTCGGAATTTTGTGAAAAATAGTTTGGAATTTTGTGAAAACTAATTCGAAATTTTTTGAAAAATAGTTACGGCAAGAAGTATTCTGATCGTTCTTTAAACTCGGATTTCTGTAAAGAGTCGGTTTTCGAGTGTGGGATTTTTGTAAAAGGTCCATTTTTGAGTAACTGCATTTTGTGAGGGATCCTTTTTTGAGCTTCTGAATTTTGTGAAGGGTCCCTTTTAGAGTTATTGAATTTTGTGAAGGGTCCCTTTTTGAGTGACTAAATTTTGTGAAGTGTCCTTTAACGGACCTAATTTCTATCTAGATTGACCCCTGGTATATAAAGTATTACAAAATTATTAAGCTTTTTCTTTTCTCCAATATTTATGCATTTACAATGTAGCACGGGTATGACATAAACACAAGAGAGAAATCAGTGCATAAATCCACGGGTGCAGAATATGCCCGATCAAGCGATCCTAGATCGGGGGAAATTTTGGTCGTTTGGGGAAATTTTGCTGGTTCTATACAAAGTATTCTGCAAGATTTAAAATGTTTTCCGAAAAATAAAACAGAATCGGAAAGCATACATCCTAAATTATAATTATTTTTTTCTTTTTACAACGATTATCAATTCATTTTCCGCTCTCCCTTTAGAAGTCAGTCGCTACTTGTGAACACGAATCGTTACTGGGGTGCTTATGTAGTCAAATTTAATGAATCAAACAGAGTAGTAATGTTTCTACGTGTATACTCAATGTAATAAAATATTGCATACTGTAAGTTTATATTCAATCAATTCTCAAACAGTTCTTTAATTTTTTGGACTCTTCCACCTCACATATCGAGTATTTGCTGATTAAATATCTGGGGAGTGCTCTCGGTGCAACACTTTTGACTTATGTTTTACTGTGGTATGTCTGTTGTAATGCGAAATTAATTTTTATCTAAGCTTATCCATATATTGTTAAATTTTAGGGAAATTTTCGTACAGATTGGGAGAAATGTTGGAAGGAAAAACATTTTCTGCACCCCTGCATAAATTCACTTAAAAGCATACTTTTTAATGGCAACGTAATTTCCGTAGTTGCAACAGAGTAATTGAAAAAATGTTACTTGTCTGTCATGGTATGGTATGTGCTAAGAATGAAAGGGCCAAAAATATTAGAGGGTATGTTAGAAGGTTAAATTAATAACTAAAAACAAATAAAATATATTTCAATATTGTATTATGATGTTTAGATCAAATTTAACCTTTAGGAACCGGGCGGTACACATGCTGTACCATAAGTCGTTTTTTTTAGAGGACGGGGTTGAGATTTTCACTCGAATCCTTTGGAGCCGGGGATTTTTTCAAGGTTTCATATGTCTGGTACGACAGTTTACACTTTCTCTTTTCAATGGAAAAGAAATCTGTGGTTCAACTGTCCTACTACCTGGGTCGAAAGAAAAATTTCTATATAAACAGCCCGGATCCAAAAGGTTAACTTAAAAAAAAATGATAACTAGAAAAACAGGTTATGTGGCAGTATTATTGGGCAAGCATGTCATAGCTCAACTTACCATCATTTGTAAATTAATGCCACCTTTATCTTTTTTTCGCAGCACCATCCCGGGTGGCTCTTTATTGAGTCTGATTCCAAACCCTTCCAGTTCATGCTCTATTAGCCTTTTATGTACAAGTGGCTTGAGAACATCCAAAACTATGAATATTAAACTGCATGTTCGTGCAACTGCAGAAGAAAAAGTTTGTTACAAAAAACTTGTTGTTTTAGAACTGACTAGAGATACAATATACAGTATATGTTTCAAAGAATTGAACATCATTAAAAAGAAGAGAAGCATTAAACAGTTTACAAGTAAATGAATCCATACTTTAAAACAGTACCTGAACATATATTTATCTCTCAACAAGTTTTAGAAATAAGAATTTAAATCAAGGCTCAGAATGATGCCTTGGTGTATAATGCAACATGCAGGGGTCTGGCCAGAGGAAATTCGGGTCCATTAACGGACCCTTTACAAAAATACGATCAAGCAAAACGAACCCTTCACAAAAATACGATCGAGCAAAACGGACCCATCACAAAAATACGATCAAGTAAAACGGACTCTTCACAAAATGCTAATCAAACAAAACGGACATTTCACCCATTATCCATTCAAAAAGCAAACCTAATATCAAAATAACTCATAGCATATTTCTGTGTAAAAGCCCATAATTTTTGGGCCTTTTCTGAAGTTAAAGAAGGAAATTGCTCATCCTCCACTTTTTCAGAAAAAAAAAGTCGGCACACTTCCTGTCTGCAATGCTCCCGCTTCTTTCAAAGAAATTAAACTTAAAAAAGGTAGTTGTTTTGCTTTAATAGTTCTGCTTGTTTGTTTTATCATATGCAAATCAAAATGGCTTGCTGTGATGTTGCTGTTATAGATTTCTCTGGAAATGCAAAGTAAGGATTTTTCTCCCAGCTCTTGACTTAAACAAAAAGGAATTAACACCAATTGCATTTATCTGCAAAATGAACTTAGAACTGCAAACAGATAGCTAGGGTTGGAGAAGAAATAGGATTGCTTCTGACATAATGACCAGCTATTTAAAATTATCGCCATCTGAAGTTTTTGGTGCGACTTTTTGACCTTATTTTGGCAGGAAATGATGATTATTATTATTCTTTTTTTTTTATTTGATGCTCGCAAGGGTGGTGTTTTGGTTATATTCAGGAATAATTTATGTACATTTCTTCCTCTGTTAATATTGGAAGTCCGGTAGTATTGCTTGTTTTGCTATGTCTCCCTACTTTCGTATTTTTCCGCCGAATTTTTTTGGCGAATATGTCGGTGATTATTAAAGACATTCATCGCGTAAACCTGATGAAATGTAATTCTAAAATTATTTAACTTTGATAAATTATTTTATTTACCGTTTTTATACTTCTGACGTTTTCATTTTGAAAAATGCCTCTCTGCATCCGATATGAAAATCGAATTTTACTTATTTTTCAAGCTATTTCCTCCTTATTAGGAGGCAAATAAAGGAAAATTCGCTTTATTTTTTGTTCAGATCATTATTTTATAATTTTTAAAGCAAAATTAACTGTTCTTTTATGAGTCTAAATGTTAAACACTGGATGGATTGTTTCATTTTATTTTTCAATCAATTGTGTCAACTGATATTAATAATATGTTTGTCATAGACTTTTAAAATGCCGTTTAATTTTTTTTTAAACCAAAATGAACCCGTTTATATGCCGTTTTTATGCGTTTGATGCACTTTGAAAACTGCAATCTCTTTGCATCCGCTACAGGAATCGGATTTTTCGTATTTTTGATGTTTGATGCGCTGTTTTAAGAGGAAAATAAATGAAATTCACTTTTATTTTATATTAAATTCAAAAAAAAAAATTTTTTTTTTTTTGCTTTTTTTTCAAAATTGTTTGATTTTCACAAAATTATTTGATTTTTCACAAAATTATTTAGTTTTTCACAAAAAACGGACCCTGTGAAAAATCCTGGACAGACCCCTGACATGACTAGGGCCGACAAGAGGCCAGGTTAGCCCAGTCAGAAACTAGGCCTTTGAGAAGACCCGATTGGGAACTGGAGTAGTATAAATTTTTACACGTTTTATTGGTGGAGGCGAGTCTAGCGACCAAACTGACAGGAAACCGCCTGGGCTCTCGGCAACTCTGAACAAGAATTTTATTCATGTAAGTGTATGGAAGGAAAAGAAATAAGCAATAGTAATTGAACGACAAAGTATGGAAAAAATACCTGCAATGACTTGTCGCCCACGTCCTTTGCCATCCTTAGCTCCCTCGATGATACCTGGAAGATCTAAAAGTTGAACTTTAGCTCCCTTGTATTTGATAACACCCGGAACAGTGGTCAAAGTTGTGAACTCATAAGCTGCAACTTCAGAGAAGACACCGGCCAGTGTGTTCATCAGCGTGGATTTCCCCACGGAAGGAAAGCCTATTTCAAGGAATAATGGATTAAAAACAAAAAAAAATTCCTCAACAAAAACAATATGAACTTTTTTTTATACATAAACTGTATACATAAGTTGAAGTTCAAGTTGCAACTCAATGAAATACAAACTAAACATCATTGGCATATTGTTTTTATCTTTATGGTTAGTAATTTTTTTCATTATTTGATCGGTTAATGCTATTTTTTTACACTGAAAATCGTTTACTGATCTGTCTCATTATTTTTATCGGATGACTTTATATCCATAAGCTCACTTCTTTTGCATTGCAGAAAAGGGTTCCTTTTAATGCCTTGTATTGCCTGGATCTTCCTGCAAATTTTTAGACTAAAGTTGCATTGTTATCTTTAAATTTCTTAAGAATCTCTTCTACATAGCATTGACTTGAAATGTTTCAATCCATTGCATAATTATACTTAACATTATGAATTCTTACAGCTCATTCTTAACTAATTCTATGGTTTTTTTGTAAGAAAAGCAGTCGAAAACTTTGTACAATTAATGAAGTTAAAAATGCAAGACAACGTGTCTACAAGTACAAATAAAAGGATTAAAAAGAGTTAGAAAACTCTGGCAAATAGCTATTTCGGGGCTATTATAAAAGAAGTCTCATCATCAGTGCAAACAGATGATGGTTCACTGACACCAGTCAAGTGAACCAGGAATGCAAGAAACATGAGGGTAAATAAACAGAACAGGAAGAGTAGGTACGCAAAAACTATTACGTCATGGGTTAAACACTACAACTGCGCAAAGATTACGTCACAGTCACACAGTTTTTAAATAAGTGATTTCCAAATGTTAGGGAAAGGAGGGGTGCTAGACAGATCATTGACAACTAAATCAGAATTTTTCCAGATATAATAGGATTCCCAAAAATCTAAATCAAAAATCGAAGAACAACTATGGATAATTTTTGCAGAGGAAAAATCAAAAATATATGTTGGTCATGTGGCCATATTTTTGATTTTTCCTTTGCAAAAATTATCCATAGTTGTTCTTCGATTTTTGATTTAGATTTTTGGGAATCCTATTATATCTGGAAAAATTCTGATTTAGTTGTCAATGATCTGTCTAGCACCCCTCCTTTCCCTAACATTTGGAAATCACTTATTTAAAAACTGTGTGACTGTGACGTAATCTTTGCGCAGTTGTAGTGTTTAACCCCATGACGTAATAGTTTCTGCGTACCTACTCTTCCTGTTCTGTTTATTTACCCTCACGTTTCTTGCATTCCTGGTTCACTTGACTGGTGTCAGTGAACCATCATCTGTTTGCACTGATGATGGGACTTCTTTTATAATAGCCCCGAAATAGCTATTTGCCAGAGTTTTCTAACTCTTTTTAATCCTTTTATTTGTACTTCAGGGTTCGTACACACTTTTTTTAAAAAAATTCAAGGACTTTTAAGGACTTTCAAGGACTAAATAATCCAAAAAATAAGGACCTCAAAATAATTAATAACAAATTGGCCTATACATTTTCAACATTTCCAAATGTTTCTTTTTTTTTTTTTTTTTCAAATTCAATTAGAGGATGATGCACATACAGAACATAAAAGATAGATTAAAAATATAACAAAAAAAAAAAATCCTAAAAGTTTACCGCAATAAAACAAAGAAAAATCTGAAACTGAAAATCACATTACATATCTTTTAATTCCAAACTTTTCTCTGATAATTTTACATCCAAAGAACTTATTTCAATTTCTTTTTCACTTACCGTATATACTCGCGTATAGGTCGATCTCGCGTATAAGTCGACCCCCCCCCCCCCTACTTTTTTAAAGAACATCTGGAAAAAATCGAAAATCCGCGTATAAGTCGAGACCGCACTTTCTGAAATGATCGGGAACCTTTTGCCGCGATTTTTAAATGTAAATGTTTTGAAAAGAGGGAAATTGAAATGCGCTGGAACATTCTTGTGTTAAAAACAGCACGATTGTCATTCCTTTTCACCAAAAGGGTTCATTTTTGCGATCTCGATGTTTGTAAAACGGGACCGATCCGGGAACGTTTCACCGCGATTTTTAAATATATAAGCGTTTTAAAAAGAAGGAAAATGGAATACAGTGAGCATTCTTGTGTTGAAAATAACCCGATTGTTATTCTTTTTTACAAAAAGAGTTCATTTTTGCGATCGCGATTTTCGTAAAGGGTTCGATTTTACGATCGCGGTTTTTGTAAGGGTTCGATTTCGCAGCGACGGTTTGTGCTATTTGTTGCTTTTATTTTGCATTATTACTATCAATAAAATTTTGCGATGTAGCTGTATTACATTCTGTATAAACACCATCAATCGGAAAATTCGCGAATTTGGCAATTCCCGCACTTTTTACGACATCGGTCGTTTATTGTAAATATTTATTCTTTATTTCACAATCAAACCATGCAAAAATACAGTAGAATGTATGAGTATTTACTTCTTTAGCGTCTGTTTAAAATAGTTGGATTGTAACTGAAAAATCTTCTCGTGTTTGAGTGTCTTTTTCCAGAAGTTGTTCGTAAAAATTTTTCGGAAATTCTGCCCCGCGTATGAGTTGACCCCCTAACTTTCAACTTCATTTTTTTGACTAAATTTTTTGACTTATACGCGAGTATATACGGTAGTGTTTTTCGTAGTTCATTTGATTGCATAAACAAGTTAATGTTCATAGTTTTTTCAGCCTCATCTGCCAACTGATTAGCTTTTGCATTTGTCTCCATTATGTCCTTTTGAAGAAACATTTTCCTTTTTAAAAAATTAGATGCTAGAAATATCCAATTGCGTCATACACATTCGGCAGTCAGCTTTACGAGGATCTTTATCCGTCTCAATTCAGTTTTTATATTCTTCCCACTCCAGTCAGTTTATTAAATATGCATTTTCTAGGCATCTTAAAGCTAAAAATTGACAATTTCATGTTGATCACTACAAACATGTGGGAGAGTAATTTCCAAGTGCAAGTTCAGGACGCGAGTGCGAGATCGGAACAAAGGGGCACTTCTCCGAACTAGTCGGAGAGCAGGAGGGGTGAGTGTGTTTACTCCTTTAGACCACTTCTTGATCTTCCACTTAGGGGGAAGCATCAAGGTGGAAGACGTAAGCATTTGGCTAACGTAGTTCAGTTTCTTATCAGTTGCTTAAATTTGACCAATTGTGTCCCTGATTTGGCACCTGCATCGATGGATATGAATTCCTAGAACAGGAGCGGAGCTGTCCCCCCTCGCCCCCTCTTAATTCTGAATAGAGTTCCCGGAACGAAGTGCGGCAGAAGCGGAAATATCGCACTTGCAACCCTGCAGTGTAGAAATCGCTGTAATCGAAAAACAGCAATCTGATCTTTTGAAATAAGGGCAGAGTAAAAATAAGGACTTTCAAGCACTTGGGACATTAAAATAAGGACTTTTAAGCACTTTTAAGGCTAAATAAAAAAATAAGGACTTATAAGGACTTTCAAGGACCCGTACGAACCCTGTACTTGTAGACACGTTGTCTTGCATTTTTAACTTCATTAATTCTATGGTTATTTCAAAGTATTACCACAGGTAAATACAATTTTAAAAATTAATGATAAAAGTACAAATGAAATTCTTACGTAAAGTATTATAAAAAGTGAAGAAATGTAATGCCACAAACTTGGTCACATTACTTCAGAACAGGAAAATTGTGTTACAAAGGAAAGGAGCATCAAAGGTAGAATTTTGGGAGAATCCCAAAGCATTTAAGACAGAAAGGAAAAAACACAAAAAAATATTCTAAAAATTTCTTTTTAATACTAACCTACAAACCCGATTCTTGCATCACCTGTTTTAGCAACATCAAACCCTTCACCAGGTCCTCCACCACCACCTTTCGGGGTCATCAGCTCTCGCCTTAATTTTGCCAACCGAGCTTTCAACAGCCCTAAGTGACCCATGGTGGCTTTATTTCTTTGGGTCCGAGCCATCTACATAAAATTAAGAATTGAATTAAATATTTAATTTGAACAAGATACAAATCATTGTAATGGAGTAGAAAATCCTTTCAAAAAATCCATTTATTTTTATTAAATGAGAATCTGAATTCGTGAGTGTTAAACTCGCATTCTATTGTTTACAAGTTATCGATTTTATTTTCATAATTGTTTATTAAAGATGCCATTGATTTTACTGAAATTAACAGAATGATTATTGAAGATGGAATTTATTTATTGCAACAGATTTTACTGAAATTAACAGAATGTTAAGAGGCAAAAGGTTATTTGATCAACAGTCTGCAGACATGTGCAATGTATTTAATGACTAATGAATGTCAAACACAGGGTTTCTGCTGCGGTCACATATTTCGCAAAATGCAAAAATACTATCTAAATTATGAAAACGAAGTAAGGCATTTTTATATTTTGCTCCAATATGAATTATTAAGGTTTTTTTTTAAACTTGTGTTTTTTCAATGGGAATTACAATATCAATTTTTCCTTTCAAATTAAAAAATATAAAAATTACCAACTATGAATTTATTCTTTAAAGATATCATGACTGAAATTTGAATTTGGATTTCAACAAGAGGTGAAACACAGAGTAGATAGGAAGGATAAGTAAACATATTCCCTTTTTATTAACCTTCAACATTTTAGCATTTAGCTAGAGCCCTTTTTCGCAATTTTAGTTATTGTGCAAAAGAACTTAAAAACTCAGCTTAAACTCAGAACTTATGCCAAAATCTGTAGCAGTGCTAGAAATAAGTGATCATTAGGTGCATTTTGCAACTAAAATGCATATGGGTGAATATCAGGAAAAGTGCTAATTTAAGTCACAAATGAATTTCTCAAGCACTTCCAAATAAAAACCAAAAATTTTTCTTTTCGCATACAGTAAACTGCGTAGCACATACATCCCATGACAAAATTTTCAGATTTTACTTTAATTTGTGACAATAGAACTCTTTTTATTGCCTCAATGTCATGTCGGCAGCGCGTCACACATTCGAATCGCAAAGTTCAAAAAAATCATGTGGATTATAAAACATCGCAGCAGAAACAAATACAAAAGGAAGTAACGTGTTTTATGCTCATCTATGACGTTTAACTCTTGAGTTTTAGATAAAATGAATTTAGATCGATAAAAAAAAGCAATTTCTGCCTGTCACAAGTTTTCATAACATGTTGAGTGAACCAACTTCCGGAATGATAAAATATAGACAAAACATTTTTTGGCGCCAAAAAATTACGCTGGGAGAAGCTCTAATATGTGATGTTTCAGTTCCGATGGAAAATTTTCACTTCGGCTGCATTAGACTATAGGTAAGATTTTTTCAATCTTGACTTTTCTGTTTCTACCAAATGCAGTGTCATGTCGGCAGCGGAATTTAAGACACAAAATAAAGTAATTTTTCAATTTATTTTTGCATAATGGAAAAGAAACCTATTGTCATGGACACAATTCGGTGTTTTTATTTTCGAATCTTCAATTAGGAATGTTCAGCTATCATATTGCGGGAAATTTGTCATGTCGGCAGCGGTCATGTTGGCAGCGCCGAAGTAGTAGGTATTTGTTACAAAACTGATGCGCGCGTTACCGATGTTTTTTCGCAATTTTTTCTTCGTATTATGAGTTTGTTGAGTTTGAAAGTACAAAGGTAGATTCAAGTGCATCATTTTTCCTGCTAAATTTTCCCATTTTAGCAGTTTATTCATTGTTTTTTAAATGCTTCAAAAATATTAATTTTTCCGCAAAATTTGAGTTTTCAAACAAAATTATTGCCTTTCTTCACCCTCTTTTCTTTTACATCAATATTCCGACCTTCTTTTCTAACTACTGCACCCAAAAATAATATTTTGTGTTAAAATGGAAAACTTAAGAACAGTTTAGTGAAAATCTCCCTCCCCTGCCAAATTCTGACTGTCTTGATCTAATTTCGTTTTTAAAGATTGTGTTAAGAATTTCATTTTATTTTTATTTTTAACTATTCACCTATTTATCTGTTTGAAAAAAACTTTGTCGCACTTATTTAGACTTTAACTAACTTTTAATTAGTCTCTAATTTTATTTATAAAACTAAAAAGCGTTCGGACTCTGAAAATATTATTATATTCTAAGGAATTATTATTTTGTTTTTAACATAAAAGGTAGTGAAAGTGTTTACTTTTGTGCACTAAGTGTAAAATCTGTAATATTTGTCAGTTCGGTAGCATTCTCATCATGTCGGTAACGCTCAAAGGCAACCCCCTAAAAGATGGGTAAATGTTCACTTTGACCATGCCCCGAATTTTTAAAAAATATTGTTACTAATATGTATTTGAAATACCTAATTAATTTAATTTTCTGAGTATCTTTAAAAATTGAAAATTTCCATGGTCAAATTGGCACTTTTCCTGATATTCACCCATATAACACTTAGATTTTGAAACCTAGGTGCTAAATTTAATGGCAAAAATCTTGAATTACATTAAAGCTTTTCTTTTCCAACTCATTGTGACTAAAACCTATGAATGACTCAAAAAATAGATTTCAAAAAGTAATTTAAAAATACAATCAATTTTGTCTTTAAAAAATCATTCACTTTCGTACATTTTAGACCCTTTCGAGTACACTATCGGCAATGTGTAGCATTTCCATTGAATAAATAATATTTTATACTCAGGATACTCCCATATATATTTCATTCATTAAAATGCTGAGGTCGTTCCTTTTGAGTCCTTGTAACTTATTCTTATTTCAAACACTGCCCTTTCGGGAAATTAGGTACTTATCAGTTAGCTGAGAAAAGGCGGAAAATCGTCTAAAATGAAGAATTTCGCCGAATTTCTTACAACCATGTTTGTTTACAATTGAGCGTACTTTTGTTCTGTTGACAGATTTGGTATTCGCTTTGCGATTTTTCGCTTGCGCCCAGCTAACAGTTAAGCACCAGAAATTATGATTTAATAATAGAAACAAATATTTTAGATTGTCTACAGCGTTCAAAACTATCTTTAAAATAACTAAATTCCTCTGCGAAAAAATATTTTTCCTCTATCAAGGCACCAAAAAACACTAAAAAGAGGGTTGATTCTGCAATCAAAGGTTCAGGATGTTTTTACACATTGAAGAAAAAGAGTTTCAAAAAGATCAACACAAGGGGGGGGGGGGGGGGTGCACAGAGGCGGACTGGCCGTAGAGGCCACCTGCCCGCGGGCAGGTGCGCCCTCCGGCCTGTGCGCCCTTGCTCCCTCAAAACGTGTGCGCCTTCGGGTTTTTTTTTTTTTTTTTTTTTTAATTTTAAAGGTTTGAAAGTAACTCCTAATTTTGAACAGTAACCCCATCCCCCCACATACACTGCCAGTGCGCCTTCAACTTTAGTAAATTACTTATTTTTTACTTTTTCCCCGTTTAGAACATATAAAAAGTAGTCAATAAGCGTTATCAGATGGCGGTTCTTTTTGTACCCCAGAAGTGATAGGTGGTCTTTAAGGGGGATCTCATCCAAAGTTAGCTCCCTCCGGTCTGTGCGTCCTTGCGCCGTGAACAAAGTTTTTAAATCTTTACGTTCGAAGCACGGAAAGCAATCTATAAAAGATTGAAGAAAATGGTTTTCTCAATAATGTACCTGTTATAATTAGCTTTTATTTATTGCATCACAGACATGATAGGTTGTCGGAAAGGGGGATCTTTGCCAAAAAAAAATAAATAAAGCACCTTCCAGGTTGTACGCCCTTGCGCCCTCGAACCTGTGCGCCTTCGTTTTTTTCCACCTTACTTTCGGAGGGTATGAAACAAGGCAGTCCAGTCAAGGGGGGGGGGGGGCTTAATCCAAAGTGAGCGCCCTCCGGCCTATGTATAATTTCACCCTCGAATCTAGTTGACTCGGGTGCCCTCCCTCTGCCTCCCCCTTCTTTTAATTCGAAGCGAATGAAACAGTTTATAAAAGTTTGCTGCAGGAGATTATAATTAATAATGTGCTATATTTCACTTTAATTCATTGCCCCCCACCCGCCCCCAGAGGTGATAGGTAGTCTGGAAGGAGGACCTTTAACCAAAAAACTTCTTCTGGGCTATATGCGTCTTTGCGCCTTCGAACCTGTGCTCCTTTGGTTTTTTTTTTTTTTTTAATTTTTTACTCGAAGCGCGAGAAGTACTTAATAGAAGTTTCAGAACAAGGTTCAAATGAATAGCGTAAAAAATAAACTTTGAATTCATAGCACCTCAAAAGGGATATGTAGTATGGTCTTAAACCAAAGTGAGCGCTCTTATTTTTGTGCGTTTTCCTCTCTCTTTTGTGTGGGTGTGTGTGTCAAGTCAAAGTGTCAATCTACCTTGACTGAGGTTACGAATTCATGTGGGGTAATGTTGGTTAGAGAAATCGGTTGTCAAAAGATTCTTCAGACAGGTATTTTTATGATGTCAGAAAGCTGCATGAGTAAGCAATTGAATTGTATTGCACTGAAAAAGTGTACTACCGACAAAAATGTTTAGTTTTGCCTAAAATAAAATTAAATAATGATTTACTGAATATTGTGTTAGTTGATTGACTGGCTTCTTCCTATTTTCATGAGCATTTTAATAGTAAGCGGATCATCAAAACAGCAGTAAGTAAGTAAAAATACAGCAGATAATACCCTTAAACCGCTGAATCTATATATCCGCACCATACTTCTTTATAAATCATACAACTTTTCGAAGGTAAACAATAAATTGAAAAAAACAATTTCTGTATTTTAAGCACAACAGCTAATACTGTCTGTTTGCGTATTGTGCGCCTGGCAGTCACGAACGCTTCCATTTGAAAAAGGGGAGAGAGGTTTAGGATGCGCACTTCCTGATGCCTTCTGTTTTTGGTCGCTTGCTACTTCCTTGTTGCATTTCCTCCCTATTTCGAGAGAGTCCGAAGAGACTTGGCGCGTGCGTAGATTCGACGGAGGTCTCGCGAAAATTTTTTTAGACAGTATGTAACCATTTAGTGCAGGATGAAGCTCTGTTATGAAGCCCATTTATTTGTGAATAATGGTTAAAATTGTATTTTATTTAAATCTATATGCGTGTTCCATGGTGTGCATTATAACGATCTTTTATTGTTTTACAAGATCGGTTTTAACACAATGAGGGGGGCTCGCAAATTATAAAAATTATTATTTTTTTTTCAAACTTCCGAATTCACATGGCTTATCTGACTAATGAGAGACAAGTTTGGAAAGTACTAGCAATGGTTTTGGAGGGTTTAACTCATAACAGTTAGGTCAGATTCTTAATTTGTTTAAGAATACAGAATCTAGAATTTTTAAAAGCGTTTGAGACAGAAATCACAAATAAGTAATGCAATTTTTGTTAAGCACCAGAGGACAAAGAAATTGTAGCTAAAGAAGTAACTTTAATTTTTTAATGAAAATAAACGCGTTTAAAATAGAGCGAGATGTATTACTGTGAACAGAAAGTTTTATTTATTGGTGTATTATTTTAAAGGATTTCATCTTTTTAGCCTTAAATCAATTTAATAAAGATGATTTTATCTAGATTTTGCTTTTATTATTATTTACGCTTTATTGGAGACCCTGCATGAGAGTAAGTAAAAAATTTCCGTAAAACATTTCAGAATGTAACACGCTCGTAAAAAATATAACTTTCATTGAGAAATGAGAGGAATAAACATCGTCATTGTATATTACTATCTGTTTTCTCAGGCATTGCACGGTCTACCGTGAAAATAAAAGTTTCGCCAAAAGACGCATGTTCACCAATCAGGCTCAAATAAAAGAAAAAATTGTGTACAATTTCACGCCAAAGTGAAGGAATAGCTATTTCAAAATTTAAATTGAGACCTTATCGGATTTTTTTAAACACACCTATCTTCCCCTCCATATGAAATTTCTGAGTATTGAAAAACCTTTGTGACAAATTTGGCAAAGATCCGACGGAAACTTATTGTTGTTATTTCCCCAATATAATCCTACGAAACTGGCAAACCAGGCAGTATGACTCAAAATTTAAATTAGACCTCTTTGGATTTTTTTTTTTGAGTTCTGATGTTCCTTCAATGTGAAAATCTTCAATGTGAATTTCTGAGCAGCTAAGGACTTTAGTACGAAATTTGGTAAAGATCCGGCGCAAACTGTGGATTTGTATATGAAGCACTCACCCACACCCAAATATTCACACCCATTTATTATGCAGGTTTAACTTATAATTTAACTACGGTATACTCCCATTATCCGCGCAATTGGGTGGCACGGGTATCGCGGATAACGAATAAAGGCTAAAAATAAGTGATAAAAAGAAGATAAAAATTGTGTTTTGCTTAAAATTAATCGTATTGTGTATAAAAAGTGTTACAAACAATGAAGATAGGAACAGGATTACACATTTGTGTTGTAAGTTCTGAAGCACATACAATCTATAAAGGAATAGTAGTGCGACAAAGCACTCTTCTGTAACATATATTACACCAAACTTAATTTTGCTGTAAAAAAAAAAAAAAAAAAAAACGAGACCCTTGCGGATAATTGCCGCAGAAAATGTGTGTGTAGGGGGGGGGGGGTGCTATTTTGAAGTGCGCCCTTTGGAGGTTTGGGTTAGCGCCCTCATGGGGGAGCCAGTCCGCCCCTGGGGGTGCAGAAACCACCCCTTGAAGATTTAAAACTGGTTCAGTTCCAGGTGGCGATTGGAAATGTCTGACAGGGGGACAAGCTTGTCCGATAGGAACACGGAACACTTATAATTAAAAAATTTAGAAGCATCCTGAAGGTTTAGTCTGGAATTGTGTAACTGATTGAAAAAGGAGAATATTTTAGAAAAATAAATTTTGTTCAGTGGAGTGATTTTATTTAACTAATTTTACTGATTTGTCAAAATCAGAAAAATTTTCGGCACTCAAGATTTGTTGGAAAATTTGATTATTGGAAAAAATTTCTCGACGAAGTTAGACATTTTCGCCGATGGGGGTGGGGGGGGGGGGAGACGTCTTCGACGAGGGGGGCAATTGCCCCCCCCCCCCCCGCACATAGTGTCGCTACTGTTCAGCTCCCCCCGGAAGAAATCCTTGGATTATGATACATTGCTTGTCACAAAACTGAGATGAAAAATATAGTCACTAATACTGGTGAATTTACACAATAAAGAGGGGCTAGTGGTTGTGCCTTCCCCCGTTTTTCATCATTTAAAGTCGTGTTCTAAGGTTTTTAATGATGGTGTTTTAAAACTCTCGTTTGCTACTTGGATCACTGTCAAGCTGCGATGCCCCTAAAACCAAGAGGATCAGCCCTTTGGATCCCGAATGTTACCAAGGCATCCCTCTATTTCTTCTAAGTTCCTTCGATAAACTGCTGTAGTACATACAGCAGTTTTGGCTTATTTACCCTTAGATTTTACATTTGATCTGAAACACATGCTGCATGGGGTGCAAGATTAAATTTACAAACGAATAATATTTTATGTTGTGAATTCCCACATCAGCTCAACCTCTCAATCTAAAGAGTTGGGATTCTAACTCGGTATTAAATTTAGCAAACACTAAATCAAATTTTAAAACATGTATTACATACCTCCGCTTCAATTTGTGCTATTTTTTCGACAACTGACGCCATAATTTACAGGACTAATAAATTGTATTTTAAACTTACAGAGATGACCAACACACAATATAATAAAATACTAAAAATTTAATAAAAGAGTGCGACCAGGACCACACGTCAATCACAAGTATTAAAATGTAAGAGCAAAAATCACATTTTTAATTCTCTCTGATTGGTCAAAAGCATTTTCATTTGTTGCCAAATTCTAGCAACTAGTTGAATGTAGCAAGCCATTCAAAATGTATTGATCTCTCTTGTGAAAGATATGTTGCGTAGTAGAAAAATCAAATGATTAAATTTTAATAGATTGGAGATATAACTATTTTGAAACATTTATATAGGGACAGGCTACAAAAAGTTTTCAAATTACAGTTAGACCTCATTAACTGCAGCTGCATTGCCATGTTATTGTTTGTTGTCTTTTTCATCTACATCTGCGCAGGAAAGCGGTTTGTAAACTGATAGAAAATTTTTACACGTGTTTTTTGTGCATATAATAATACAGTAAGTTCAAAATTTTTGTACAATTCTCTATTTGTCCATCAAGTAAGCGCAGGGAGTTATAATTCAATCCGCTGACAGAAATATCAACTGAAAGAACGTTTTGAAACATGCTCGATTTTTCGTGGAATTTAATCATGTGTTCGCCATTCTTCGTGTTCGAAACTATTCACAATGTTTTTTAATAACTCCTGAAATTCAAATAATATGATGATGACGTCTAAAGTGATTTATTTCTTTGTCTCATCAGCGATCAACATGTACATATTTTTTTTAAAGGTTGCGTTGAGTTCACTTCCACTTCACTATCCTTTTAATAATTTAACACTTCAATTTTTTTTGCTTTTAATTTTTTCCTGTTTAGAGACTTAAAAACATCAGAGTTTAAAAAAAGCTAAGAAACTGAATAAACAATCTACAAAAACAAACCAAGATTTTGTGTATGTGTGTCGCATTTCCAAGCACTCCTAATTTTAATTTTTGTAAGTGTGGAAATTCTCAATTTGCGGAATGAAACTCAACATATTGTGGAATTATTATGTGCACCTAAGTACATCTAATGTAAACGAACCTTCGGGCATATTCAAAAAATACAATATTGCGATTATGTCTCCAAATTGACAGGCGAAATTTTCTAAATAAGAACATTTTTGGGTGGTCACATTGACCTACGGTGATCCCCCGTTAGAGCAAACCTCCATTCTTCCCAAAAAATTATAAGGCCTGCAAATATAAAAATTGATATGGGGGGGATTTTTGCAACTTTTCCTGGCTTGATTTTTGATAAATTAATAAGAAAAAATGTGTTTTGAGTACACAGATCCGGAACTACTAATTGCATCCGAGAAATGTTTTAATATGAGTAGAAAAGTCAGTTTCAAGTATCATGAAAAAAAGGCTTTCAAAATTTCATGGTTTCACCTATGCAATAAAAGCATATTTTTACAGCATTTCTTTAAGAAATCTATGTTCTGTTTACATTTGGAAGTAGTTTTAAAATTCTTTGATTAATGATGGGTTCAGTGACGTACTCAGAAATTTTCATGAGGCACTAATTCATTTTTCATTAAAAAAATTTTGAAACAAAAGATATAAAAACGCATCTTAGGTCCCAACATGGGTTCATACACATAATTTCATGCTTCATGGGTGGGAGGGAGTATGACCTCTCTATCCCCCCCCCCCCCCAGGCTACACCACTGGATGGGTTATTGTTAAAGATCAAGATGTGGGATCACTACGTGATAAAAAACTAAAATAGGGGGGTCTAAAGTTATTTCATTCTCTTCAAGTTTACTGCTTTTTCCAGGTTTTGCTGTCAATTGACTTGTAGACCTGTAAGTTTCCGTTTTTCAACGAATAATCTTGTTTTTTTTTTTTTTTTTTTTTTTTTTTGCCCCTTTCTCTCGGTTGAACGTTTAAATATGATATATGAATTTCGACCATTTTCCTTTAGATTTTTACTTTTTCATAATTTCTTTGTATTTCATTGAGGTTTTCATTTGTAAATGGAAATTTGTTCTTATAATTCTTAAATAATTAGAGGCAGGAAGATGTAAGGGATTTAGAGGCAGGAGAATTTATTTTAGTGGCAGGCCCAGCCCTGCCACTCATTCCTTTGAAGACCCACTCGCACCTTAGATCTGTACAGCATATTGTTTGCACATAGAACAAGGCTTTTTTATGGTTTTAGCACATTGCTCATAAATGGACTGCAATCTTTTAGCATCTGTCTGTGAATTGTTCTTTTTTTTTTTTTTGATAATATCCTGAATGTGCTAAACCTTTCAAGCTAATTTACAAGGATATTTTTGGCTTCCTGCGTTTCAAAATCATCCTCTTCCCCCCACCCCCCACCCCAGAAAAAAAATGAAATAGAAGCTTATTATTATTCTGTTTGAAATGTGTTATTGTAGAATATTCTGTGATGTTGAGTCTTTTCTTCATTTTCCCATGTATTTGGCTTTACAACTTATATTGCATATTTGTTCAACTTTTTAACATAATTAGAATCATAGTTTTGATGACATAGGTGTCTTATTAGGGGCTTGACCATGGAGAGATGGCGGGTGGCCTTGAAGCGGAAACATACCGCTTCATTTTATAATATGCTATATCAGAGAAATCAGTAGTAAAAACTAAATGAACAAAGTAAAAAATTACTTTTCTCGCTGATCCTACCTATTCTTCCAAGTGAAATTGGTTCATTTCTGCTTTAAGGTCACACACCATCTCTCCGTGGTCAAACTATGCTAATAACACTAAAATGTAAATTATATTGGTGCTTTTAAAAATAATCTTTATCTTCTATTGTAGATTAGTCTATTTTTAACTAGAAATGTTAGATAAAACCATTACATTCAAGGAAATACCATCATTTAAGCCATTTCCGTTACACTCAAGACTCTTGGGGTCAAAAACGACCCTAATGTTTCCTTCAATTAATTTATCATCATTATTAAATGTTGCATGCATTTTTTTCGTTCACACACTTTTCAATGATAAAAAAATAAAAAGGCGCTTTCAAAGTAAAATTTATTTTATGCATTAAAAATAATAATTTTACGATCAAAGCTTACAATAACTGTAGATTTATTTACAACTGTTATAGTTCTGAACTAAGTGATTTTTGCAAGTGAATTTTAAACACTTATTTTTTTTTTGCGACATTTTCTATCCAGTTTTCCAATAGCGAGGCGTGACTTCAAGCGTCAGTCATCGCTAACTTTTAGGTCCCTAAAGAAATATACCAGACCATATGTTTCGATCAGGGGTGTTTGTGATAAGAAATTTCTGAAAATTTTGGGCTGCCGTTTCCGAAATTTAATTTTTCAGTTTTCGAAAATTTTATTTGCGTTAAAGCAGGAAATTCTCCTCACACAATAAATGAAGTATACTTTAAAATGATAAAAATCATTCATGTTGTTTTTATGAGTTTTAAAACTAAAAAAATCAACTTACCTTGTAAAAAACTTGGTTCACAGATGCTTCTTTTTCAATTTGAAAAGTTCAAGCTTGCTGAAATGCAAAGCTCGAACGGCAACGAGCACTACTTTTTATGAAAAACATTTATAATTGAAACTAAAAAGAGAGAGTAAAAAAAACAAAACCATGCACACATATATTCGTTTTTGAAAGTTCGATGAAGTTCCAAAACACAAAAGGTAACAGTGTTTTCCCCCATGCAAAACTACTGTTGCAAACAATATTGTCTTCGACCCGTCGGGCTCATATTGGCGCCATCGTAAGATAACAATATTTTTCTAACCGCAACCCCTTTTTTTGAAAAATGTGATGCACCGAATTGAAAAAAATATATAAAAGAATGAACGAAACAGGAGAAAAAAATCTCTACCCCTCGCCATCCAACCCCCACGATCCGCCAAAACGGAGAGTTGCCAGTAAAAACAAAATGCTTTGCACGTAAAATTTCCGCGGGTCATCGCCGATGACTCGTACGACATTTAAGGGAAGCTGTGAAAGAATCTGATTGGCTAAAATGGCTGACAAGCGAAAAAACTTGCGCGCGCACATACAAAACCGATGCCGTATCTTTAGCGATGAGTGAAGGTCACGCCTAATCGTTTACTCAACAGATGGCACCACTAAAATAAAATTATTTAGAATATTAAATGATCCGAAAAAATAATATTTTAAAAACTTTAATTCTTCCAGTGCAAAGCGAGGTTTGCCTTCAGGTCATCGACGAATCGTTCGATGACTTGAGGCCTTGCTACTGCAGTTTTCTTGGACAAAAGTTGCAATATCCTCCTTTTTTTTTTTTTTTTTTGGCATTCTTTGACAGTGATCCCAAGGGTCTTGTGTGTAAAAAAATGCAAATTTGGGATAATAAAACAAAATAATAGCACTATTGGGCATAAAAAAGCTAAAAGAATAAAAGACAAAATGCCATTAAAAACAAATGGTTGATTAACAAGATATATTAAACAAAAATTGCATTGCAGTTATATATAATCCCCTGGGACCCACAGGTGTTAAACATTATTTTTAACATCATCTCCTTTTGTAGGGTCCAAGTTTCAACTTTGAGCAACGTTGAAACTTTGACCTCATCTCCTGTTTTTTTTTTTTTTTTGTCTCAAATTGAATGCCATTTAGTAGCTATCTTTTCTTTTCTTTTCTCAAACTGACAGTTTAAAATTTTTAATAGCAATTTAGAAGTTAATTTATTTTTCAATTCCTTCTTTACTTTTGATTTTCACGAAAAAAAAAAAACTAGAAAAAAATGTTAGTGCCACTAGCGACCGAAAAATTTCCCAATTCTAATCTTTAGTGATTGTTATTTGTTGGCTTTAACTATCAATTGTGCATTGATGTAAACTTCTACTTAAAATGATAACTAACAATCCCCCCCCCCCTACAGATAAAAATGTCTTCCAGCGACGACGATTCTTCAAGTGATTCATCACTGTCAAGTACTCTGGAGTCCGACCATCTGGAAGAAATCGAGCAACAAGTGGAGGTGCCAAAAGATATTGAATTGCGTTCCCAGGTCGTAGGCCTTGAATGCCATCCGAAAAAAAACCAAATTGCCATTGGAACCATTGATGGACCTGTCTACATTTATACTTACGGTAAAGAAACTGGTAACATTGAAGCTATTGCATTTGAACATCATAAGAAATCTTGCAGGGCTGTAAAATTCTCTGCTTGTGGACAATATCTGTTTACTGGTTCACAGGATACAACAGTAGAGGTTATAGACCTGGAAACTAGTTCCATATATCGGAAATTTCTACGACCCAACGGCTCACCCATCTATTCCTTGCTGCCCATCGATAGTTATCTCTTAGCTACTGGCGAGGATGAGGGTCAAGTAGTAATATGGGATTTCAGAATGCAGTCGCCAATTGCCCTTTTTGGAGACATCAACGAATACATCAGTAGCTTATCGATGAGTAACGAGAAAAGAATTCTTCTAGCCACAAGTGGAGAAGGAACTCTGACTGCATACAATGTGCGGTCTAAGAAAATGGCGATGCAGTCGGAAATGTTCGACTGCGAGTTCCTCTCTTCCACTGTCATTAAGAACGAAAGTAAAGTCGTAGTGGGGGCAGGAGATGGATCGTTGAACATCTTCAACTGGGGGGAATACGGGAACATCAGCGATAGGTTCCCCGGCCATCCCGGATCTGTCGACTGTATGGTCAAAATAGCAGAAGATGTGGTCTGCACCGGTTGTGAAGATGGCAAAGTGAGAGCTGTCCAGTTGTTTCCGACGAGGTTTCTGGGAGTTCTAGGTAGCCACAATGGGTTCTCTATTGATGGATTAAGCGCATCTTTTGACAAAACTCTGCTCGCTAGCTCTTCCTTCGACCAGAAAGTGAAATTTTGGGACTTGTCCGGAATCGACGATATGAAATCAGAGGACGTTAAAGAAACAAAGAAGAAACACGCTCAATTAAATAGACAAGTAAATGATTTTTTTTCCGACATGGCATAAAGCTGTAATTCATATTTATTTACTTGTTGATTAAAAAGAACATAATGCGCTTGTTATATTTGCTTCTTATTTCTTGTTGTAATTTCCTCCAAATCACCATATTGACCACAATTCCAACAACAACTTAAAACATATCGCTGCTTGAAATGAACAACGGCATATCTGCCAAAATCGATTTTTTTTTTTATTACATCAAAAAATTCTGTTTTTTTTTTACTCTTTCTTGTGGTATTATCGGCATATCTCTAGTTTCAAAATATCACGCAGCAATCGTTAATATCGTGCATAGTTATTATTTTGGCACGCTTTTCCCAGTAAACAACGACACAGCCGCCATTGTGTCAGTTCTGAATAAGTGCTTGGAGTGTCTATCATCTATGTCTATGTAAGTTGATTCGACATAAGTACCCTTAATACCATTTTACTTCAAAATGCCGTTTTACTGCAAAAACTGAAACGCTCTCCTGAAAAGTCGTGTTTTGCAGATATGCCGTTGTTCATTTCAAGCAACGATATATTTTTTAAAGAAATAAATTATTTATCAGATGGTTAAAGCTATGTAAGATGAAATTTGTTTGAAAACTAGAAAATAAGTAGAACAGGAGTTATTGATATTGTGTACTTGCCATCTTGACTTCTTTTTTACAGAAGACCCCTGTTTTTCTTACTCTTTTTCTTGAAAATGTTCTGCATAGTATTTTTGGCAAACTTAATAATTCTTCAATGCCAAACGTTTTAAGGACAATATATATATACAGGGTGTCCACTCCAATCGTGGACCAATAGCTAATTTCTAAACCGTTAGAGATAAGCAAATAGTTTATTTAGGAAAAAATCTCCAAATTACGAAAGGAATTTTGGGTCTATTCAATGTTTTTCAAAAAATCAAATTTTGAAAGAGTTACGAAATTTAAATTTTTATACAGCCCCCCAGTCCTATCAATCATATTTAACAAAACATTCTTGACACTGTAACGTTTAAAACTAAAAAAAAATCACTCTTCTACCACAAAAATTGACCGAGTTATGACGTTTTGAAAAATCAAGATTTTGCATTATTTCATGACGTCATCGAGAGATCGCTTAAGGGACCGTATGCGAAATCATTCAAAATCTTGATTTTTCAAAACGTCATAACTCGGTCAATTTTTGTGGTAGAAGAGTGATTTTTTTTTAGTTTTAAACGTTACAGTGTCAAGAATATTTTACTAAATATGATTGATAGGACTGGGGGGCTGTATAAAAATTTAAATTTCGTAACTCTTTCAAAATTTGATTTTTTGAAAAACATTGAATAGACCCAAAATTCCTTTCGTAATTTGGAGATTTTTTCCTAAATAAACTATATGCTTATCTCTAACGGTTTAAAAATTAGCTATTGGTCCACGATTGGAGTGGACACCCTGTATATACCTTTACTGCTTTTGATGAACACACAACACATATTTCTGTTATTTAAATAGTTTTCTTATTCAAAATAGACTCTAGATGTTTAACTGAGCTAGGGCTAGGTTTTCCAATTTGTCGTACTACCCGTTGAAGAATTAGAACTTTCTTACGAAACATTAACCTTTTTCTATTATATATGAATGTATTGAAACCATGGGGCACTTCAAGCCTATTTCTTGCTGCATTTCCATCCACTTAGGGAACCCCAGAATTAGGGGCATTTCACTGTCAGAGTATTGTGGACTCTATATTTCACGAAGTTGAAACACCAATATTTATTAACATCAAAATATAGAAATATTTATTTTTAAAAACATCATCTATGACGCTTTTACGGCCGTTATTTGGGCAAAATACTTTTAGATGGGCCATAAAGTTAATTTTGAATTGGTATTATACTTGTTATCTCAAAAAAAAATGGTGAAGGTAAAAATCTCACGACAGATTTTATGTAATGGCAAATATTTTTAAATTATTGAAAATTGCTCGTGTTACTGCACATATTGAAAAGAATACAACTAGATACAATACACAAATCTTCAAACCAATACAATGTGAACTGATTCAAAGATTTCACTTATTTATTCATGAAATATTAACTAGAGATGTTAGATACGCATTAAAAACAGACGATAATTGAAATAAAAATAAAATTTAGAGATTCGGTACTTGATTTTTTGACATTTGACACTCTTAAGAGCAGGGAATTTCTTTTAAACATTTTCAATTCAGCGATTTCAATAAAATTTTTAAAAAATCATTTGTTCGCCTCTTAATGAAGTATGGAAAACATCAGAAATGCGAAAATTTCCATTCCCAAAGAGGATGCAAAGATATCGCGATTTTTTAAATGAACTTGTGAAAAGAATAAAAACGTCACGGAAAAGAATTTATTCAAGTAAAATTATTTCAAAATTACATTTTAAAGCTCTATTATCAATAATTAACGACGAAACTGAAGCAAAAATAAAATTAAACCAGCGATTCATATTTTAACCCCTATAGAATATAGATTTTCACTTGGAAAATTTTAATTTTTTGATTTTTTAATAAAAATGAGTTTTATTTGCTTCCTAACAGAGGGTAGTAAGAATCAAAATTGAAGAAATTTCTGTTCTTGCATCAGATGCAAAAAAAAAAAAAAAAAAAACGCACATTTCGAAATGAAAGCATCAAAAATATAAAAACGGCAAATAAATGAATTTATTAAAGTAAAATAATTGAATCGTTTATTTCGAAAAGGTAACATCTCTATTTTGATCTCCTCTGTCTCTTTAGAAAATTAAACAGCGCACGGTTATATTTTTGAATGTCATAATCAATGGTTATTTGGTAAATTATTGCAGTAATTGTGTACTTAACTAAAGGCATTTTTTTCATTGATTATGACATTCAAAAATATAACCGTGCGCTGTTTAATTTTCTAAAGAGACAGAGGAGATCAAAATAGAGATGTTACCTTTTCGAAATAAACGATTCAATTTTAGAATTAGATTTTAAAAGCCTACGTGATGAGTATTATTCATAATTACCGACATTGAGAATTTATAAAAATTTGGAGTAAAGAAAAAAATGCTCGGAGGTGGGGCGGTAAAAGGAAAGAAAAACATCAGCTTTGCGGTATTGATGCACAAAAAAGAAAAAAAAAAAACTTATTTTTATATTATATTGATATATATTTATTTTTAATACATCTCTTTGTTTACTTTACAAATTTATTATTTTCTTTTTTCAGGATAGAGCTTAAATTAATCGAAAACAATTTTATGTCTTAAGTTTTAATTTTAAAGTTATTTATTTAGTTTATTCATTTATTTATTTTTATGTTTTTCTTATTTATTTGTCTTAATACAACGTGTGCTATCCCATTTCATTGCACATAGTTTCCGCCTTTAACAACGTTAAATTTTCGTTATTTGCTCAGTTTATTTTTTTGTTATCCGTAAAAGAGCAAATCAAGGGCAGATACAGATATAGATTTTAGGAACGTGTTCCGGGGAGTAAAAAGTGCTCCCCTCCCCCCAAAAAGCAACAGATTTTTATTTAAAAAAAAAAAGGTTCGCAAGAGATTTAAAGTGTAACCCTTAAATTCATCTACTGAAAATACAATATTTTGTAGTTTACTTCGAATGAGCGGCAAATGTTTCGTGGGTATGTTTGAAAAAGAAATAGGTAAAAATGTTTACTATGCCATTGAGAAATTAATATAAACAGTTAATGCTGACGTTGAAATAATTTGATCTCTTTGAGAGGAGGCAAGGACAGTGTGCTACTCCTGAAGTCCGCTCTCGGAGAAGAGTTGTTTTTACTGCAATAGCACCACGCCGGTTGAAAAGCAACTTCTACAGAGTTTATTTATTTTATCGAAAATTGACAAGACACTCGGCCGAATGATTGATCTCCAAGATTGCAACATTTTTTGGGAAAACTTGAAAATACAGTGGGAGGGGGGGGGGGAGTTGCGTGTACTCACGACGTGTGTTAAAAGTCATGCTTCTTAGATTCATAATGCTTAGGAATTTTAAGTTAAAGTGTTAACACTCTAAATAAAAATAGTAAAATAATTAGTTACTTTTTCATTAAATAAAAATAACAAAGTAAGTTCAAGTTAAAAAATTTTAAAACCTAAAAATATTGGAATAAAAATTTTTGAAATAAAAAATTCTAAACTTAAATTTTTTTTTATTAAGTAAAACTTTGAGTTCCGTAAGTTCATCCTCCTCCAAGTTCAGGATGTGTTGTCAGATAAGGTGACAACATGTCTTGAATTTTCTAGGATAGTCCTGAAATTTCAGGACCTATACTGATTTTTCACCACTCGTTTTTTGGTCCCAAATTTTGGACATTTGTCCTGTTAAACCATAGTAGGATTAACTAGTGATGCGAATGCTGTAACTGTAAACGAGTATTTTCACTGCAAAATTGAACTGTTGTTTTGACAGTATAATACTGGCAGCCGAGGTTCCAATTTAAAACTAAAATTCACTGTAATAAACTGTATAAGTAGCAATTTTACAGTTTCTTATTGTAAAGTTAGCAATTTTACAGTTTCCCATTGTAAAGTTAGCAATTTTACAGTTTATTGCCGTAAAATTTAGCTGTATTATGCTGTGAAAACAACAGTATAATACTGGCAGCAGAGGTTCCAGTTTAACACTGAAATGCACTGTAATAAACTAAAATATATAGCACTGTAATAAACTATAAATATACTGTAAAATTAGCGATTTTTAGTTTATTACTACTAAATTAGCTGTATTATACTGCAGGGATGAAAATCTTCCGTAGATCCGCGATCTCCACTTTTTGTGTACTTTCATGCTTTCCATTAATGTTGCATTAAGTTTACAAAAAAGAAAAAAAAAGTCATTATTAAAATAAAGCTTAAAATAAGTTAATTTAAAGTAGTAGAGTTTGAAATTACTTCCAACTTCCAAAATAATGGAAAGTTTTAAGGATGCAGCAGGATTGAAACCTCAGGGATGACATGTAATTATCGGCGAACTATGTATACTCTATTTTGGCATGCTGCCGAAAACATGTCACTGCTGTAGGAGATAGAAATTTAAAAAATTAGCTAAAATACTAGAAATCTTTGTCAAAAAATCGTGAAAATTATTTTGATCTTTAAAATTTATCAAAATTCCTAAAGACCAAACAATATTAGGGAATTCATGTCTTGAGATACACAAATTCAATTCATTTAAAACTGCAACACAGACCTCCCCTCCATTTTCCCCCCTTACATTGTTATGGATGACTTAAAAAGAATGAGCAATTAAGAATTTAAAAAAAAATTAAAAACGCCCGCAATCTACCATTTTGCTTTTGATTTCACGATTAAAAGGAGATCTCGCATGACTAATTTCGCATATTATTTATAAAAAAAAAATATCGAAATTTTAAGTTGCTCAATTTTTCCTCTTTTTTAACTTAGAGCTGTTTTCATCCCTGATACTGTAAAAACAACATTGATTTTTTACAGTGTAACATTATGAAGTTTTTGAACCAGTAATAACACAGTTAAAGTGGATACCTTGAAGGACAGTTAATCACTATGTGTTCATCACATGTGTAGTAAAATAGGTTATTTTCCTTTCTTTGTCTTGTGTAAACATATCGTAAAAGTTTTGCTCGATACAAACAACGTGTAAAGGGTAAAAATCATGAGAAAGGATAAATTAATTTTAACACTGCATTTTATTTTTTTCAGCCATGGCGGTCGGCGGGGGCTACAATCCCTCTTCTCTAGTTTTAAGGAAAAGGGGTCGCCAACTTAGTTAAGTTTTAGTTACGTAAGGTTTAAATAATCCTAAATACAGTTTAAAAAGCTTTTAGAGTTAATGAAACTAAAAAGATTTTCACCACTATTGAATATCCGCTAAGTTTACATGCACTTATAATACATCAACATGCAATATAGTTTAGCCTTTAGTATCAATAATAGTATTAAATATATTACTTTTAGATTTCCAAAGAACGTGAATTTTATCGTTTATTCAGAGTTACATACAAACAACTGAAACACTTATAATACATAAACATGTAATACAGTTTAGCTTTTAGTATTAAAAATACTATTAAATATATTGCTTTTATATTTGCAAAGAATGAATTTTATCTTTTACTCAGAGTTACATACATACAAACAAACAAACCCACATGTGAAACTAATAAAAGCATATTAAAAAAGTCAAACTTTCATATATTGAATGCCCGAGAGAGGAACAAATGAATAAAAAATGATTAAAAGCCATTCAATAAAAAATAAATTAAAAAAATATCAAGAATCTTAAAATATTCCTGAGGGATAGCCTTGAAAAATATTATTGAGATTACATAATTAAGATCTGCCGAAATGCACGTTCCAAATAACGAAAAAAAAAAAAAAACGTGCATAACGGAAAACAATGGCAAGCCTCGCTAGAAAAAAAGATGTGCAGAAAAGTAAACATGAAAGCTTCATACACCCGCCAACACAGTTGTCTTCTCTTTTTAAATCAAAAGACTGTCACGAAAATATGACAAAGTGCAAAAAAATACACGGATGGTCGAGAATGTTTTAAATAAAACATATTGTAAGTTAAAATAGAAAGAGAAATAAATAAAGCATTGTAGCAAAAAGTTTCACCAATCGTTCTAAATGTTTAAAGGTAAAAATCGAAAGTGAAACAAAAATTAGTTAAAAGATTCAGGAGGCATAAAGAGATGGGATATATTACAAAAAAAAAAAAAAAAGAGCGGATTCCTCATCGAAAAATCCCATCCCAGTCCTTAAATGAACGATAATAAATAATGACTCTTGACAAAACTTAACAATGCAATTTTTTTGGACTTTAGGTCGTTATAAATGAAGTTCTGAACAAAACTCGTACAAAAGTTCATACTTTGTAATTTTATTAAAAAAATTAAAATACTTTTTACTTCTGTAAAAGGTGTGGCTATCAAAAGCATCACATAAAAATAGCCTATTTTTAATGCGCATCATCTTAAATTTACCACCACCAGTTTTCGCTGCTGTAGCACCATTAAAAAGAACTTGTTTTTTTCTTTTATGAGTTTATTTATTTCATTTTATTTATTTTTAGCTTAAAAATAATTTAATTATTGTTTTAAAAAACTAAAAAATATGCTTTAAGAGTTAATAAAACTAAAAGGAAATCAGGTAAAAGTATATTTCATGATACTCCAACTGCTTTCCCCCTGGTTTTTAAAACTGTTGAATCTCCGCTAAATTTACACACACTTATATTACATCAACATGTAATATAGTTTAGGTTTTAGTATTAATAATAGTATTAAATATATTATTTTACTTTTATATTTGTAAAGAATGAATTTTATCTTTTATTCAGAGTTACATACATACATACATACATACAAACAAACAAATCCACATGTGAAACTAATAAATGCTAATTAAAAACAGCAAAGTGTACACAATTTGTGCCCACAAAATAAATAAATAAAATAATAACAATAACATAATAAAATAAAATAGAGACGTTAGGTTGTGTGAAAAGTTTAAGAATGTAATTTTTTTTACCTTTTGTGCGCAACATTACTAAAAACAATTATTAAAAAAATTATCTTTGTTTTTTTTCCCCCTTTCTCTATTATTCGCTGTTTAAATTTAGCATTCAGTATTAGTTTCCGTATTAAAAGTTCTTGGAACATTACTTAAAAATTATATTGCAGTTTGTATAAACGGAGTAAATTATGCGGTAACCCTAAAAGGAAGCGGTAACCCGACAAATGATTTTCTTTTTCTTGGATAAATTATTGGATTTTAACAGTACTGATTAAATGTTCTCTAAAAAAAGGTGGCATATGAGCTCAAAAATTGGTACGGATGGCCGCCGCAGACTTAATCCTACCAATTCAAAGTTTCATTCGTATGGAATAACAAGACAAAACTTCACTTATTTGGTTTTTTTAGTTTTTATTATCTTCAAATAGCTCAATCCACCTAGTAAAAAATCAATTGCCCCGTTTGCAAGCCGCCTATGCCGGGCTCCATAAGCCCCTGGTATAGACTAAAAACAACACTTTTTTTTTCTTAATCCAAAATCTTGCCACGAAAAACACGGAAAAGAGGAAAAATATACAAGTACCGCCGAAAATGTTGAAAATAAAATAAAAGTTAAAACAGAAAGATAGGGAAATGAAGTATAGTAAGGAAAAGTCACAATAGTCGTTCTAAATGTTTAGAGGTAAAAAACGAAAGCGAAACAATACTTAGGCAGGAATTCAAGTGAAACAGGCGATCACAAATTACAATCGCTACTGGAAATGAATTACATTAGAACGTTTCTTGATAAAAACATCGTGACGTCAGCGTGACGTTTGCCTATGAAAAACGAGCTAGATAAAATGTCACAGCCTACTTGGCGAATAAGAGGAGATCACTGACTGCTTGTGAGCTCTTATTGGCTCCACCCGTAGTGACGTCAATGCCAAGTTAAGTTGATGATAATGTAATTCACTTCCAGTAGCGATTGCAATTCGAAGCGATTGCAATGGTGTTTCACTTGAATCCCTGCCTAAGTTGAAACATTCAAAAGACATAATATTTTAATGATTAAAAAAAAGGATTCTGACATCATGAACAGTAAAAAAATCCCTTTTCAACAGATCATTAATTTTTAATTCTGAAAAGTGGTGGTAGGGGGGGGGGGGCAAGGATCTTTTAAATTATTTGAAGTGAAGGAGCAGTTGCCTCCCTCCCCCCACGAGTACCTTATGCCGTAATGACCTTTTCTTTTTTTGCATACCATATCAAGAATAAACAAGAGATTTTTCTTCAACGCGTTTTCAGTCTTGATAGCAGGAAATTAACAATATTTACTAATAATGGGACAGAAAACAATCTGCACTGACTGTAGCACATTGCGTAGTATAACATTTATAGGAAAAATATCATTAATGTTTTATTTATTTATTATTTTTTTTTTTTGTCTGAATCATTTTCTACTAACATACTTTTTTCTGAAAAATAAAATTTTTCTGATTGTTCTCCCAAATGAAACGTTCACCTTTCCTTTAAAGAGCTAAAAAAACCACCTCTTCCTTGAACCATTTTAGCTAGTTTACTTATTTATTTGAGAAGGGGGCTTTTATTTTTTGAACTGAGGTAGCACAGAACCTCCCCCCCCCCCCTCCAACAAAGCATATATCTGGTATGTAGGCTGATTTGATTAAAGCATGTATCTGATGTGGTTTTTCTTAAAGAAATGTCTTTTTTTTTTAAACGCAGTCGTTTTTAAGGAAATATTGTAAAAATTGATACTTTTTTTACTTATTTTAAAGATATGATTCAGTTTCTGCCAAATAAAATTTTTGCAATCAAGTATTGCAGTTACTTTGCCACTTTTATACTTATTTATTCATTTGTTCATTAATTTATTTATTTTTAAACGTTCTTTTTTTCTCGAATTTCTATGTTTTGTTATTGATTACTCCATGACTTAAAAAGTTATAATTTTGCATGAAGTTCAGTTTGAGGTAGCACAGAGCCCCCCCCCCCCTCTCGTACGAGCCGCCTACGTCGGGCCATGTTACAGAACAAAAACCGGCAAGTCCCATGTAAATTTAGTCCCTCCCTCTGCTACCAGAGTGGCAAAGTGCGATGCTCTCACGCAAATACCGATTTAGCTCTTTCGATTGGGCCGTCGGTAGGATGGCTGACGTCAACCCCAGAATCCCGCGAACGAGAGAAAGAGAGAGAGAGAGTGCCGCGAGCAGCCCCCCACCAAAATCGATCGTCTGCAAGAGCCATGGCCGCTGTTTCGTTCGCGGATCGGATCGCATCTCCGGCGATGCTGGGAGTTGTTGAGCTCGGACGCTGGAGAATTGTCGCGATGTGAAAGCTGCCAAGAAGAACACGTGTTCTGGGAGCGTTACTGCCAAAACAGAAATACCATGCAGAGCCAAGGCACGGCCTCGAAGAATAGGTGAGCTTTCTCTCTCGCACACACTTAGAAGTGTGGAAAAAAAAAGGGCATATCTCCTTCCGTTTAGGTATCTTTCTCCTTAGGTATCTTATGTACTAAAATATTAATACAGTAGCTGCCGCTTTATGAATCAAGTTTGTTCTGAACAGTTTTAGTTCAACCAAGCGGTTAATTCAAACGGATGAGGGTAAATTCCTACTTTAGAGTCCGGGTTTGGCGATTTTTTTCAGACTGTGGGCAGAATTGATAAATGGTTGCCAGAAAACCATAAATATGAATTAGAAACCATAAATCTAATGGTTGCCAGATTTAATAATTTATAGCCGGATCTTAAACTAGGATTCATCCCAGATGAGTATTCTTTTGTTTTTGACAATTTGATCCGATTCCATTAACCGACGCCCACTGTAGTAGTAAATTGAAGAAACGTATATAATGAATTGTTATAATAAATGATGAAAATGTTTTCAACAATAAAACTGATAATAATAAAATGAAATATAATTGTAGAATTCTCAAATTAAGTAATCACAATAATACAAAAATAAGTAAAAACGATAATGATGAAATACTAAAATGACTAGATGCATAAAATAATATTAAAAAAAATTAAAGTTAATAAATTAAATAGAAATGCCATGAAAAGCCGGAGCACGGTCTCGAAGAATAGGTGAGCTTTGTAGATTGTGCTCTCTTTCGCATATACTTAGAGGAGTGGAAAAAAAAAGCATCTCTCCTTCCGTTCAGGGCCGGATTAACGTCCATTTACGCCCGAGGCCAAACTTAAAAACTGCGCCCTACCTCACGCATCCGAACTCAATCGAAATCGTATCCCCTCATTACCATTTGATGAAATTAAAGATGAGTTTCTGTTTTTCTTTTTGTTTTCCTATGCACAAAAAAGGAAGGTCCGGATGTGATCCCTGTGAAATTTTTCAAAATTGAAGATTTCAAAATTTAATTTTAAGGCATTTATCGGAAAGTAATGAGGTAACTCAACCCTGTGGCAATTTTACGGGTAATTTTAAAGATTACTGATATTTTTTAAGCAAACATTCAAGTATTTTGTTATATTCGAAGTTACGTTAAACAAGCGATCTTTTCTCCAGGATAATTGTATTTTTAAGCTGTATTTAATGGTGTCATTGAATTTTTGAAATACATTTTGAATGATTTTTAAAAATGTGTTAAAGTATGGTAACTGACTGACATTTTAAAAAGTATCATGTCAGTCAATTACCTTTTTTTTCATAATTTTTCTAAAATTATGTAAAATGTGTTTTGAAAATTTAATTATTCCATTAAATTCAGCTTAAAAATTATAATAATCCAGGAGAAAAGATCGGTTGCACAGCGTGTATTTTGCTTTAGATGTCACAAAATACACACTGCTTTTGTCCTAGAAATGACAGTCACATACTCGTGGAATTCCCCCCCCCCCCCAAATTGAAGTTCTACATACGCAATTGCAAGTCATCTTTGATGATGTTAGAAAAGGGAATAAGTTCGAGGACTCCTCCTCCCAACATTTCGAAAATTTTGGTGAACTTTAATGATGTTGGGGAAAGGCGGAAATCGGGAGAGGTCTCCCGATACTTTTTCGAAGTTGAGGTCCTAAAATGCCATTTTAGAAGGTTATTTTTTATTCGGGACGATCGGTTAATGATGCTGGGGAAAGGCGCAAAATCGAGAGTGGTCTTCCGGAACTTTTTCGAAGTTGAGGTCCTAAAATGCCATTTTAGAAGGTTATTTTTTATTCGGGACGAAAGGTAACTCTAGTACGAATTTTTTTCGAAATTGAGGACCAAAAACATTGTGGGGCATTCCCTATGTTGTTAGAGAAATGGATGAGGTTTAGCCATTCTCCCCAGAAAGTTTTCGAAATTTTAGTCCTAAATAAGCAATGAGAAACTATCTTTGAGGACATTAGGAGAAACGACGATGTTCGGTAATTCTGCCGTGGGCAGGTAAACGGCAGTATCTGCAAAAATGAGTTTTCGAGATATTTGAAGAAACGCGTTTTTGATTTCCCACAAACATCTATGAAACATTGAACTTCGAACATAGGCGGTACTATATGTTTATACCGATATATTTTTTGGGTAATCGATTGAATTTTGATTTTGCAAGCGCAGAGAGAGGTAAAGCAGATACTGCCGTTTACCTGCCCTTTTCACTCTAAATGTCATGCGGAATTGACTGGCAGTCGGCAGTAACTGCACAGTATGCTACTAAATGTCCAGTATTTACATATTTGACTACATGCGGAGTAGATATGTTATTACGAAATATATTATTGCATTGTGTTTTATTTAAAAATATACATAATATGTTTTATTTAAAAATATACATAAATACCGCGTATCCACTTGATATAGATTTAATATAAACGAACGCGAAATATAATTAAAAAATATAATGAAACTGTATTGTATTATGCAAAATATGAAGCGAAACTTGATGATTCTTCAGCCATTTTTACTTCCTTTTACTTAGTAAAGGAAGTATTGTGATCACAAAGAAAATTTCACTCAAAATTTGGTCTAAATTTTGATTTTGCTCACCCCCGAATGAATGTTGAGTAGTTTTTTTCGACCTATCAGTACGTGCATATGTACCTACTAACATATAAACAGCCGGAATATCCTTTTCGGCCATGCCGCAGTTAATTACGACGAGTTTTCTCGTGACGTCTGTATGTACGTATGTATGTGCGTATGTATGTTTGTATGTATGTGCGTATGTATGTATGCCTGTCGCATAACTCAAAAACTTTTTGCCGTAGAAGCTTCTAGTTTGGTATGTAGGCTCAGAGGGCGGTCTAGTTGTGCACCTCTCCTTGTGGTTGCATTCGAATGTTCCCAAGGGGGTCTTTTACCCCTTTGTGGGGTAAATCAATGTTAATTTCAATGCAGATTGAGTGATATGATTTAATGCAACTACTTGGCGATATATCGCCAAACTTTTGGTCGCCAAGTGTTTGCCGCCAAGTTGGCGACAAATTTGGCGAAAAAAATGATTTTTTTTTAAATTTGGATTCACTTTGTCGTTATTGGGTACATTTTGCGAAAAATTCACTGAATCATATTAAAATCGGCGATATTTAGAAAATAAATCATTGTAAAACATTATTTTGCATTAATTCGTGACAAACTGGGGGTGTAAAAATTTGAGTTGTTATCTTGCTCACTCTAATGCACTATTTAACACTTGAGGCATTTATTATAGAATTTAAACGTAAAAGGAATTAGTGTGGCGTTCACACCAGATGTTTTAAAATAACTACAAATCAGCTAATGCTTTGTACTTTGAATCAAAACAAAAAATCACTTTGAGAAAAAGAGCGCTTGAAATGCTTGTTGTTGACGATTTTTTTTCATAGTACTATTAAAAATGCAACAGCTAGAGATTGAAACTGCAAAAAAT
>JAXGGA010003932.1:0-95195 GCA_038373865.1 Uloborus plumipes | reverse complement strand
TTCTCAGTCTTTGCCTGCTTTCTTATGAATAATTTTCTAATATCGGCTAAAAATTTGACACCAAAAGAAAAGAAGATAACTGGCCAAGAGCCAGTTAAAATGGCAGTTAGCGAAATTTTTTTAAAAGTAGAATTGCGAAGGAATAATTGAATACACTAATATCCAATCACGTCTTGTCAATGCAGTCACTCTACAATTTCCATTGAAATACAGTATGTCCACCAAAGTGTAAATTAGACTACTAAAAGTCGTAAAATGTTGGGAGAGTAATCAACAGTAAATATTTGGCATGATCTGAAAAATATTTGTTAATTTTGGTACTAAACGCTAAAAAGAAAATTATTTTTGCATTCAAAATGTAACCTTTGGCAGATACTCAAGTATTTTTTGAAAAACAAAAAACGCGGGGATGGCGTTTGCAGTGCATTTGAAATACATTAAATAATTAATATTTCTTTACTTTGAACAACTATACAATTGCTTTTAAGTCTTTATTCTGTTGTATACCAATAAATGCAAGAAAACTTTAAAAACTCAAATAGGCCAGTTCTAAAGCGAAAAGTTACTCCAAAACGCCCTGAATAAACGTAATATACCGGTACCATGAAGATTTTATTCAACCAATCTGTAATGAATCTGTCTGGTGGTATACAGTCGAACCTTATTAATTCGAACACGTTTAAAACGAATTACAGCTAAGGAGAACCACATTTTCGATCTCCTCCCTTATATTTTGTAGTGATTAACTGTACAGCACGTTTAGAAAAAGATCATAAAAAATCAATCAATCTGGAAAATCTTGAGGAGCTAGTTTATTATACCAAACAGTGATAGAACCTTCAATTATTTACGCAGCAGCAATATAGGGCCATTTTAAAGCAGAAAAATCTAAAAAAAAAAAAATAGCTACTATTCAACGCCATTTCCTTCTTATTGTTTTAGTAGCATATAACATAATAGCTCATTCCACCTTATATGTTCTTGTAGGAATTCCACCTATTGTTCTAACAGTTTGTCATCAATCAGCTTTAGGAAATGTCTTCATAAGGAAAACTACAGTGGAATTATCACTTGACAAGTCTCCCCATCTAATGACTTTGAAAAATTAAGCCAAAAAGGGTCAGAACATTCTATAATACAATGCTCGACTCCGAATGTTAGTTTGGAAAAACCGAATGTTTTGACTCTACACACTGGAATTTTCACGGACGGATCAAAAATATATGATGGAACCGGCTCAGCATTTACTCACATCTCCAATAATATAATCAGGTTGTCTAAGATTAGTCAGCCGAACTCACGGCATATAGTTCAGTTTTTCAAGCGGAGCTTATTTCCATCTTTCACGCTTTACATTGCATTGTATCAAAAAACATTACTTCCAGCACTACAATATTCTCTGATAGTTTGTCTTCTCTTAAAGCAATCAAGGACCCAATGCATTCTTCGAAGTTAGTCAGAGACATTCAATCCATCTGCAGAGAACATCCAAACATAAATATTTCCTATACTAGTGCCTAAAGGACACTTTGGCAATGAGCCCGATTGTTTGGATAAAACTGCAGCAATGAACCCATCACATTCATTAGTATTTAAAATTTCTTCTGGCCAAAATATTTCCACAAACCTCGTCTTTGGTCTGATCTTCTTCAAATTTAATAGAAAATCTAGGACACTGCAGAAACTGGTCGGTGAGTTCACGATATCCTACCGGAAGTCAAGCTAAAACGACGATGCAAACATCCGATGAAGTTCAATTCCTTTGTGCGCACAGTCCGTTTCCTTCATATCTACACAGATTCAAGATAATAAGCTCACCATTATGTGTTTGCAGTCAACTCCTGAACATTACTTATTCAATTGTTCGTTAGTTAGCTCTTTCCACTGCACATATAGTTCCAACCTTCCTGTATCCAAAAAATAAAGTTCATATTCTACAACATCCAGCTACTCACAACAATCTCCATAAAATAATGTTTATACTCAGCACTCAAATAGAAGACTTCAAATATCCCGCCCAAAAACTTAAAAAGATATATTATTGCCTCTTTCTGTACACATCATTTTTTTTTCAAGTAATTTGTATATTATATACAGGGTGTCCACTCCAATCGTGTACCAATAGCTAATTTCTAAACCGTTAGAGATAAGCATATAGTTTATTTCGGAAAAAATCTCCAAATTATGAAAGGAATTTTGGGTCTATTCAATGTTTTTCAAAAAATCAAATTTTGAAAGAGTTACGAAATTTAAATTTTTATACAGCCCCTCAGTTCTATCAATCATATTTAGTAAAACATTCTTGACACTGTAACGTTTAAAACTAAAAAAAAATCACTGTTCTACGACAAAAATTGACCGAGTTATGACGTTTTGAAAAATCAAGATTTTGAAGGATTTTGCATACGGTCCCTTAAGCGATCTCTCGATGACGTCATGAAATAATGCAAAATCTTGATTTTTCAAAACGTCATAACTCGGTCAATTTTTGTGGTAGAAGAGTGATTTTTTTTTTAGTTTTAAACGTTACAGTGTCAAGAATGTTTTACTAAATATGATTGATAGGACTGGGGGGCTGTATAAAAATTTAAATTTTGTAACTCTTTCAAAATTTGATTTTTTGAAAAACATTGAATAGACCCAAAATTTCTTTCATAATTTGGAGATTTTTTCCCAAATAAACTATATGCTTATCTCTAACGGTTTAGAAATTAGCTATTGGTCCACGATTGGAGTGGACACCCTGTATTTTATGTTAATTTATGTCCAGTTAATGTACGTTTCCCAACGGGCGCTTGGTCGTTCGTTGATTTTTCTTTTCCTCCCAGTTACCGCACCCGGTTAAACCCTCCTAAGGGTAGGTACGGTGATGACTGATGGGGTTTAAATAAAAAAAATAGTTTGTAATGTATTGTTCTTCTAATAAGACGAACTTGAGTAGAAAAAAATAATTTTAAAGGTCCCTTGGAGTTATTTCTAACTATATCGACTGTACTGCAAAATTTACGATTTCTAATGTTAGGATTTATTTCGCTTTATCGAAACGAAACCTTTATTGGTTAATATTTAAGGGCTTAAAATAGCTTACTTTTTACTTAGAAACTTTACACAGAAGTTTTGTTCCATTATTAATGCTTAGGTGTAAAAACTAAGGTTTTCTTACAATACTTTGCACTATAGATTCCAACGATAATAAGGACGATTTCTTTGTTCTTTTAAGAAATAAATCAGATTTTAATAAAATTTTTGTGGAGAATATTGCAGCAGCTGGAACCTTTAATGGACTTCACAAAGACTTATTAAAGAGCTTCTTGCTGAATAACTGAAAATAGTCACTCTTGTATGAATAGTTCTTTTATGTAGATACTTAAAACAGCTTTGTATATGGAAGGAAGAAAGGCACCTTCATTGTTTTGTTGGCTCAAACCAGAGAAAAAGTAGCAGGTGTTTATCTTCTAGGGTTAGAGATGGTTTAGATAAGTTAAAGCGAATGAACAACTTTTATTGAAACAGCAGATATTATTTCTTTAAGATATTAAACATTTCTTAATAAAAGCAAAAACTTCATGAAATTCCTCTAAAGTGAAGATTTTCTGATATGTGATTCAACGCGTAACTACTATTAATAAAATCGACAGTAGAATTTATGTTGAGCACTTCTAAATGTCGTGGACATGGATGCAGATTGGAACCTATCCGCCCCCTGTCCGAATTTCAAGATCCAAAAAAAAAAAAAGATTTATAGCTATAGCTTGTTAGTTGATTCCCTAGTAAATTACTTTCAAGAAAAATTATTTCCAAACTCTTAACTAAATAAATTTTCGGGATTTATTGACCCCCTCTATACGTCATGTGCGTAGCAGTGAAATATTGCATAACGCACCCCCTGCTCCATTGCTGCATCCGAGAAATTCATTTTGAACTGGAAATTCTTTATTCAAAAGTAAACTGCTTAGATATAAAATTTTAAAACAATAAATGCACTGCAAAAATAAATTGTTATTTTTATAGTATATTACTGGCAGAGCAGAGGTTCCAGCTTTAAACTGTAAAATACACAGAAAGAAACTAAAATTAGCAATTTAACAGTTTACTAGTTCAAAATGAGCAATTTTACGGCGTATTACTGTAAAATTAGCAATTTTTACATTTTGTTACTATCAAATTAGCTGTATTACACTGGAAAAAAAAATCTATTTTTTACAGTATGTAGGGGCTGTTTATAAAGGATGTCTCATTTTGGGGGAAGTGGAAGAGTTTGAATATTATGATAGTTTGTGACAAGATGAGAGGGGGTAGCAAGAAGTCTGACATCACGTGTTTTATAGGAATGTGTCAAGTTAAAATAACGTATCATAAGAGACAAAGAAGGGTAGGGGTAAGATGGAGTGTGACAGATTTTGTTAAAGCAGGGAGGGGGTCGAAACCGTTCTAAAAAAAGTGACATCAGTAAGAGACCCAATCATAAAAATGTGCAAATGGTTATAATTCTTATAAAAATCCACTCTTCGTTGGATATTTGCAAAATTTGGTACCGAGGTCATTTAATGCATGGGAATTCCCATTAAGACATTTCCAACCCATGGACGTTCTACTACCCCTCCCGCCCCCCAATTTTGACCCCCCTTATCAATAATATTTCCTCATAAAAATCCAGTTTGCATCGGAACATTTGCAATTAGTGTTTGTTTAGCTTTGTTTGTTCCGTTCAGCTCTTTTTAATTTATGTTCTTAACATTTTTTCTTTTTCTTTTACCAGTGAGTTGCTGAATTGCTAAACAGAACTAGTTCTTTTGAGGGAGAAAGTCACTCTCAGTCACTAACTCAACTGAATTAGTTTGCCCACATCTAGTTTGAATGTGTGGGTGTGTATGCATGTAAGTATGGATCTTACTTAACTTAAACGCGGATTCATTTCTACAACTTGTATAACGTCTACGTGTGCACCTTCAGATTTAGTGTAAAAGATTTGTTCCCAAAAAGGCTCTTCGCTATTTTCTCTTTCTTGTGTGTGTACGTGTGAGGGGGGAGGCATTTTAATGATAACTTTAAGGTACTTTTCCGTACGAAAATGCTTTTCGCACAAGAAATATAATGCTCGACAAAGCTTAACATGGGTTCTGCAGAAAATCGTTAAACCACCACTTGATTCTTCTTCTAATTTTCAGTTCCAATTTAATGGCAAAAACTTGTCAATCTATTGTCAATTTTGCTTGTTTTGATTTGTCTAATATAATGAATATATAATATGGTAATTTTTTGTTACAAGTTAAACACATAAATCATTTATTTTGTGCGATATTACTTTCAAAAAACATTTGAAATTTTAAATTAAATCAATCTAAAATTCAAAGCAGAGTATTGTTTACCAAATACTTATTGAATAGTACATAATTCTAATCTCGGCTAAATTTAGAATTTATTCAAAAAGGCTAAAAGACAATGAAACCTTTTTACATATTACACTTCATTTATCTTTAGATTTGTGTCTGCAAAGATTAAAACAGAGGCTTTTTCTCTTATTCTTGCAGTAGTAACGTGAATAATACATTTAATTTTCTCAATATATGTTTTCATATTAAAATGAAATTGTATGTTTTCCTAAAAGTATAAAAATAAAATTGAATTTGTCTTTTAAACGAGCTGCAAAAAAATACTTTCTTCATAGCTAATTCGCGAACAGAGAAATCTTAATTAAAGTTACAAATAACGTATATTTTGATCTCCTTTTCTTTATAATGCAATAGAATATTTTTTTTCATATAAAAAATTCATTATTTCACTTTTAATATCAAAGACATTTTGAGAAGTATAATATGAAATAACCTTTTGTTATGAATAATTTGAAATCATGAAGGAAAATAAAGAAATATATTAATAAGGTTCCACATTTCAAAATAGGAATATTTGTTTTTCAGGGTAATCTCAAAACGTTTCTTGCAAGTTTTTAAATATTTTGCATTCAGTAAAAAATGGTGAATTTTGTTTCGACAAAGCAAAACAGTGTTTTCAAACTGGTTAGTTCACGAATCGTAGAAGAAAAAGAGAAAAATCACTCCTTATTTGAGTATTATTTTTTACTAAAGAAGCGTATAAAATATATAAATTTAAAATGACTGATGTACAATATGAAATTCATTTTTTTTAAATAGTAACATTTTTTAAATGATCCTTTTTATATCGAAAGTCAGCCTCAATATTAAGATTTCAAATAGCTGCCTTTTCTTAGCCTAACTTTCATTTAAAAAGAAAAAAACGTAGAAGAAAACATTTGAAGAAGGCTTAATGCATCTTAGAAATATTCTTAAAAATGTCTAAAAAAATTAAATAATTAGAGAAACGTACAAAAAATAAAAATGAAGAAGAATGATTTTGAAACGGGGAAAATGTGCGTCTGTCGTTGTGCCCCCCCCCCTCAATAATCTCGTGGGGGGGGACAGACTTTTGAGAAAACCGTATGATTTCAACACACTTTTTGTCAAATACTACACATTCCCAAACTCTGATTTTTGATTTGAACGGTGCCGATGTTCCGTCCAACTCTGAACAGTTAAAGTAAATTTTAGCAACAGCACTTTCGACTAATTAAGACAAATATAGACCCCTAACCTAAAGGTGGATTTGATTGAACAAAGAACTAAGTATACAACTATTTTATAGACGCGGTCGTACTTGTACAGAAACTTTCATTTTGTGTATAAAAACAGTCGATTTTAATGTAGTTAAGAGCAAGAATCTGAGAGAGTGTCACGCCTGTGATTCATGACCTCTCAGATTTTTTCAAAAAAATTACCAAATGTTTGTTATCTTATTGAAAGACCAAATCCAGAATGTTTTGCTCTAAAGTTGAGTAGTTTAGTTTTTATGGACCCCTAAAGTTAAAGGTGCGGCGTCAAAAACTAAGCGGATTTTCAAGACATGAAAATTGCTGTGAGCCAAAACTCTTACCAGGAACTGTTTAACTCCAATTTTCTTTTTGTATATGGAATATAGAAGATTGAAACTTTACAAAATGAATGCTAAATTTGTGCTAAGTTGTTGCCGTAAGGTCAGTGAAGGCCCTCAAAACAGGGCATTTTTGACGTTTTGTAGCGTTTTTGAGGTCCAAAAACAGCTTGTACATTTCAGTTGGCACGGCAAAAGTAGTGTCATTTAAAAGACCAGTGTAAGCACTTTAAAACAATGTATAAATAACAGAGGAAAGTTCAACGTGCTTTTAGTTGCGTAAGGCCGAAATATGAAAAATGTTATATTTTACCGATATTCAAACGGTCATAACTTCCTCTGCCAACAACATATTGAAATATTTTTTTCGCCAATGTCATACTCTATTCTTTGTCTTAACAGAACAGCTGAGTCCTTTGAGGCGAAATGTGAAAAAAATTTTTACAAAAAATTTATTTTTTTCTATGCATTTTTTGTAAAAAAAAATTTCGCATTTCGCCTCAAAGGACTCAACTGTTCTGTTAAGACAAAGAATAGAGCATGACATTGACAAAAAAAATATTTCAATATGTTGTTGGCAGAGGAAGTTATGACCGTTTGAATATCGGTAAAACATGACATTTTTCATATTTCGGCCTTACGCAACTAAAAGCACGTTGAACTTTCCTCGGTTATTTATACATTATTTTAAAGTGCTTACACTGGTCTTTCAAACGACACTATTTTTGCCGTGCCAACTGAAATGTACAAGCTGTTTTTGGACCTCAAAAACGCTAAAAAACGTCAAAAACGCCCTGTTTTGAGGGCCTTCACTGACCTTACGGCGACAACTTACCACAAATTTAACATTCATTTTGTAAAGTTTCAACCTTCTATATTCCATATACAAAAAGAAAATTGCAGTTTAACAGTTCCTGGTAAGAGTTTTGGCTCACAGCAATTTCCATGTCTTGAAAATCCGCTTAATTTTTGATGCCGCACCTTCAACTTTAGGGGTCCATAAAAACTAAACAACTCAACTTTAGAGCAAAACATTCTGGATTTGGTCTTTCAATAAGATAATAAACATTTGGTAATTTTTGGGAGAAAATCTGAGAGGTCATGAATCACCTCATAATGCTAGGCGTGACAGTTTCTCAGATTCTTGCTCTTAATACGTATGGATAAAGCAATGAGAAATGTTTTAAGTTGATCTGTAGGCAATGAAAACTCAGGGTTTTACAGTTTAAAATAGCTGAAAGATGCCTGTGATTTTTTTCAACGTTTTTAGTTCGAATTTCTTCAATAAATATAGGAAAATAATTAAAAGGGTATAGCTGAAAGCAAAAAAAAAAAAGATAGATACATAACGGAAAGTTAAAACTTTTGAAGCATCTATTCCTATTATAAACATTTATTATTGCATTGATTTCTGTTGATGTACATTCATATGGTCAATCAAAATGTCTGAATTTCAGTGAAAAGCCTGAGTTCGTTTTCGTTCCTATCTCAGCAAGAAAAAATTTCGCAAACATTCATTTTAATATCCTTCATTGTTTCTTTTGTCATCTATGGGAATAAAAGAAAAATACAAAGATTATTCGAATTTTTTGCAGAATTTAAAAAGTCTTATCTACAAATATTCAATTACTGTAAATAATTTATTTGTCAATGTTTCGTAAAAATTAATTTTTATTTTTTGAAGCATGAAATCGTGTTGATGTCGCTAGTAAAAGATCTACTACCATATTACAAAAGGATTACGCAATGCATATCAGACAAGCTCACTCTTTTTGCGAAATAGTTTGATATTAACTCTAGTTTTAAAAAGCGTATTGAAAATATCTCTTTTTTTAAGATTTAATCATTAGCAGAAAAGCAATTGCAACTTTTGGTTTGTAGCAACTTTGTTTTGTCAGCATTAGCGATTTGTTCTAAAAACAAGACGATACATGAACATAAACTTAGCATTTCGAAATAAGAAAATAAAATGCAACAGGAGGTCAAGAATGGCAATTGCAGTTTTTTACATTCTTACAATGATTTCTGACGCTTGCCCTTTTTTATAATAGACTTGACTAACCACTATCAAACTATATAGTAAACTTCTGATTATCTGCGAAATAGGTTGGCATGGTAACCGCGTGTAAACGAATACCACGGGTAATCTTAAAACCATGTAAAAGTAGTATAATCTATATCTATAAAAATGAATGTTGGTAAATGTGTGTGTGTGTTCCCTAAGATCTCAGAAACTACCCGGGAGATTTGGCAGAAATTTTCACCGTTTGTTCCTTTTGGTACTGGGAAGGTTTAGAGACCAATTTCAACGAAATCCGATGGGTAGTTATTCTTTTATTTCAATTTTAGACCTGATTCTGTCTTTGTAATTTCAATTTAAAACTCCATTTTTAAAGGCTTTCATCAATCCAATCGAGTATTTAGTATATCAACTCAACTCTCTGGCAGATAGTTGGAATTGTTAATATCATTTCCACATTTCGTATTAAACGTTCAAGGCTCAGGTCGATTCAAAAAGTTATGTTTTTTCAGCTTTTCTGCGTGTGGAGAAAGTTTAAGTTAGAAATCAATCGAGACTTCTTTAGACACGTGTCACTTGACAGAATTTTATTTTTAAGTTAGGCCGTGCAAAGCCGGGCTACGCAGCTAGTAGCATATAAAATTAATAGCACCCCCACATATATTTAAACTATAGTTGAAACCAATAACATTGAATGTAAAAAATATCTTTAAAAGTTAAAAACGAACAATAACACACTTTTTTTTAATGATACTAATAATAATAACTCTAATATTAGAAAATATGTACCTTCAAAAGTTTACAAAAAAAAGTCAGTTGTGTTTGTTTCTTTCATTTTAAATTGCTTCTTCGTTATTAGTGATTGAAGTTTTGCAATAGTACCTTATCATTACGCGATGTAATTTCGTACTCGCCCAAATATTTAATAAGTCCGTCGAAATCCGTTGAGAGCTGCTTCGTGGCTAATTTCAAAATAAGTGAATTTTTCTACATTCGGTAAATCATCACTGAAAGAAAAAGAAAGCAAATGTGTGAAAGACCATCGGGTAATCCGAACTGCGGATAATCCAATCGCGAATAATGGGAAATGTTCTGTATTTAAAAAAAGGAACGTTTACATAAAATTGCTAATATCAAATATTCAGATAATTTTTGAACTAAATATTTACCTAAATGTACTTACGCTAATGCAATACAACTTGTTCTTCATTTAACTTAAGTTTACATTAAGTTTAACTTCCGCGAAATAGTTCAAGAAATCATTTCCTGAAGAAAACATCAAACATGTTTCTTATAGAAGATAGTTTATTATATGAAACTTAGAACAGTCTAAATTTTCTCCGATTCATGAAATTGATCGAACAGTAATTGTCAGCAATCGCAAAAAATTAATAGCACAGACCCACGATACTTATCTAAGACTTTCCGATTTTTCTAGAGCTTTTTACTTGCTTCCATTTTTTTATACGTGGATGCGTCAAAAAATATTTCCCAAGATAACAACGGCAATACCATCAACGCGTTTTCTCCTGAAATTTATTTTCTTTTGATACTCTTTTCAGATAGTTCAGTAAAAAGAGCTTTGCTTTATCTCTTTTGGGGGTTCTTTTTTTATCCTTTTTATTATCTAGTAAATTTCCTTTTTCTTTTGTAAGTTTCCAAATGGTGAGACTTTGCTAAAATTATCTGAAAAGTGTTTTTTTGTCTTTTTATATTTAGACTTTTTTTTCCTTGTAATCCTTTTCTCAACATTACAAAAACAATCTGAAAGAAAACGTGAGTAAATTACAATAAATGGGCACGCAGTTTGTGGAAATAACATTTGATTCAGAATTTATTTGTTAGAAATCTCCAACCATTACGCAATCGTAAATAAGGCATAGAAATCATTAAATCATTAGAGAAACAGTATATCAATCAGTGATAAACAATGGAAGTAGTGGATCCCCAAAATATAAACCCGTATTAATATTATATCGTAAGCACATGTTGAACTTATTATATTTTTTAAAAAATGAAGTTTTTTTTTTAAAGAACTGCGATGCGACTTGAATACAGAATGTCTTGCTTCGAAAATATTGTTTATTTTTCTTACAGCTAACAAATGGGCTCCAGACATTCAACGGTACATGGACCGTCTCAGAAATTAGGCCAATATTGTGCTGTTGCATCGAAAAATAACTGAAATAAAATGTGAGAAAAAAAGATCGTTCTTGATGATCTTGGTAAATATTTTAGAAACCCTTCCCATGTCCCTTCCTACTACAAATTGTCATATTCCTGAACTTTTCACCTCTTGATCGTACCAAAAGAATAATAACGATTAGTATAATGCTCGATTTCTCCTCCAAATAACAACAATAATAGCTACGAACTGTCGAAACCTGAAAAAACATATAGTCATCTCGCTACCTCCGAAAAGTGGTGAGTGGTGGACAAAAACAGTGCAAATATTTGGATTCAATATGTCTTTTTACGCAAAAATCAGCAAGAATGGTGTCAAAAGCATTTCATACATTTGTTGTTGTTTTTTTTTTTTTTTTTTGCTATGCAGTTTAATTTTCCTTTCATATTTAACTGAGCATTGGAAACTGGTCAAAGGCAAGTAGTTTATTCTCGTCCTAAGCGAATTCTCTTACGGCGACGCGAAGCATAAAAGGGGCGGAAATCATCCCAATATACCTGGTGCAGCAAACTTTGTCATCAGAATGAAGTTAAAGACATTATTGAGTTCCTGAAATATCACTAGCTGGTGCATCAGAACTGCCAAAGTGTGGCTAAACTAAAAAGAAAAAATCATTGCGGTTCCTGTTTAAAAAGAAAAACTGTATACCTTATCCACTTATTACTATTGTTAGTCTCATTGGAGAAGCACATGGTTTATAATAGGAATATGCATTCGTGATTTGTAATTTAGCAAATTTATGTAAAATAATGGAATTAAAAGTTATTTTATAAGTAGAAAATAATTTCAACCTATGCATATCACTCATTAAATCTGGCACATGTTGTTTTGCTTTCAATTTTAGTTTTGTTCTCATCTTGTTCTTAGAGTGTCCAACATAGTCAGTCTTCCTCGATTATTTGAGCTTCTTTGCCCGAACGTTATAGGTGCACTGCAAAAAAACACTTGTTTTTACAATATAATACTGGCAGCAAATGTTCCAGTTTAAAATTACAGAATGTATAATAATAAGCAATAAATTTGGCAGTAATATGTACATTACTGCTAATTTTAGTTAATTGCTGTGCATTTTACAGTTTCAATTTTTAACCTCTGCTGCCAGTATTATACTGTAAAAACAACAACTCATTTTTTGCAGTGTGACAGTCACTACAATTATCATCCACATTTGTAATAGTTCTGTTTATTCTACCAACTCAAAAGGTGTTACAAACGGTTCAATTTTTTCCTATGTTCTACAAAGGTTTTTTTTTTCCCTCGCTTTTTTAAGTTAAAACTTCCTGAAGATACACCAAGCTTTATTAAAAGACATCCCTATAACCAAAAGAAAATTCAAAAACAATTTAACTCGTTAAATACCATTAAATATAATTTCGAAATCAAGAAAAAAAGAACGTTGCTTATGACATAATAGTATTTATAATCCTTTAATGCTTTCTCTTCTGAAAATTAGACAACTATACTTTCAGGACAGTCAACGTTTTAAATGCAATAAAAGTTTACTGTGGAAAAAAGACGTTTCTTTTAAAATTCTAATTTTTCTTTTGGAAAAAATAGTGCTTCCAGCATTAGAGAAGTCGAAAGTTTTATCCGTACCGTATCTTTTATTAAAACCATTCTTCTGATGAATTTTCTTTGAGTTTCTGAAATTGAATTACGTTATGATTTAGTTTCTCTGAGCTTCAAAATTGATTATTGTTCTGTCTTATACTTTAGAGTAACCTCGAGAAAACTGGAAAAAGAAACCGTCTAATTCAATACCATTTTCGTGATTTCTGGAACCGTTATTAGCTCAAAACTCTTTCCTATATAGTTTTGACATAATTTAACCTAGGGAAATTTATTTTTAAAAAAGGAATGCAAACAATTTGTAAAAGTTCATTAATTTATCGAATTGGGTAAAATTTAGATAAATAATAATTTGATTGTATATTTATAAATAAAAATGAAACTGCTGATTTTAAAAACTCGGTTTTGTCAAGTGCATTTTAAATAACTGTATCATATTTACAATCTGCAGTCAAAAACTGCATGAATCATTTAACATATGAAAAGTAATATTATAACTTGAAATCGAAAAATTTATGTTTTGGTTTCAATCATGATTGCATTAAACGCTATTTTCATCGAAAATGGTGCACATCGTAACAATCTACTCAATGAAGTTAAATTTGTGTTTGTCTGTTTACATGTTTGCCTCTTTACTTCATCTAGGTAAATGTAGGTCTCTTTTTTTCTCTTTCAATTTTACTGCAGACATTTACCAATTCATTTAGACTTTTTAATCTGTCTTTATAAATATGCTTTTTTATATGTTCATAAAATAATCGCACCTTTTTAAATATAGATATTTTGAAGTCAATATAGTTGTTTATTTATATATTTTGGTCAGTATTTTTTTTCTCGGATAGTAGTTATTGTCAGTCACCTTTCAAGAACACTTAATTCACACTTATCAGAGTGATATTTCGTCTTGCAATTTTGGTCCTTACTTATTATTGTGTTAATTTCGCATTGTGCCCTTTTAAGCCGTTTTTTAATATCGCTGACTGCAAAACATGGTTACTGTATTAAAATATTTTACAAGCATTTTGAAATGCGTTTTATTTGGTGAGTATGCACGTCAGACTAATTTTCGGCAATTATTATACATCCTGATCAGCAATCAGTTGAAAGTGAAAGTACTTTTCTGAATCTATATTTGTATTTATGTCTCTGTACCTATTTCAAAAATTATCCATTTACCTTCACTTACATACGTTACAAACTACTTTAGAATTTCTTGTAAGTTTATGTATAACTATTAACGCCTATAAGTACATATTTAACTTCTTGCATTTGACTACTCATTGATCACTTTCTTTGTATAATCCAAGCACGTCAGTATATTATAATTCTAGAGTTGATAATGATTTTTTTTCTGCCTATAAGGGATTATGCTTTAAGTTTACCTCATGTCATGCTATAAAACGTCCCTGCTTTATTATTAAACAGTTTGTATCTGACAAAATATATATATATATATATGTACATAACTTTTGTTTGATGTCTACAGTTAAGAATCATAAGGGTACGTGTGTATGTGTGCATAGATAGATAGATAAATAGATAGATATATAGATAGATAGATATGCATGGGAAGGTTCTACGCATGCATAAGCGCGTGTGAAATTGTATTTTCATACACATAAACTCATTAGAATGAGCTTAAATTCCACGCCACTGCTGTTTTTTTTTTTTTTCTTTTTTTTTCAGATTCCATTTATTTTTTTCCTAACGCGAACCGGAAAGTTCGAAAATTGTACTGATGAACTTGAAATGTTTGTGAACTTATTCGTTACAGCTACAGCGTAACCTGCATGTGTAAGCGGCTATTTGTTATTTTATTTTACTTTTTTTTTATTTTAATGTCCTACCAAAAATCTTTAAGCACATTAAGTAAGTTTTATTTTCTTTAATGAACCTTCACTTCTTTAACTGCTTTAAAATAACACTTGAGGCAAGAATAATTCTTACAGCAAAAGAACTAGCGAAACAATTTAAATGCAAATCAGACTCATTAAGGAAAAGTACTAACTGCTCATTAACCCATAAAATAAAAGTGTTGTTTCAATTTTTTATTTAAGTATTATTTTTACAGCTTACTGAGAATGTTAGAGGATTCCCGTAGAGAATACTTCTAGTTATTTTCGTATTCGTAACATTATTTTCATCTAGCTCTTCAAAAAACGTTCTTTTTTTAGTATATTTTGTCAGATTGTTCTCCTTGATGAATACGGTAATGCTTTTTTGCCTTCAATATTGTTTTTTTTTATCTAACTTATTATTGTATTTTTAGGAAAACTCTTCCTGATAATATTAAAATCTATATACACCAGTGGAATTAGTTCAGGACACTTCTCTTTTCTTTTCTTCTTTTTTTTCATTTTTTTTTATTATTATTTATTTATTTATTTTATTTTTTTTGACTTTATAATTTAAAATTGTGTATTAAATTTTTAGATTCATTTATTATACTTAGTTCAATTATTCATAACTTCCCTAATAAGTATATATCCATTTCATGTGATACCATTCATGTTTCATTACCTTTATTTTATTTTACATGTTATATATATGGGTCATTCCGACAAAAATGGTACAAATCATGTCCGAGACTTTAGAATTTTTTAAAATCAATTTTAATAACAACCACCCATTAAGTGTATGTTTTATTGGTTCTTCATTTAATTTTGTGCCATCAAGTATCAATCGTTTAGGTATAATCCATTCAGAAAGGACACGAAAAAATTATCTTTGTCAGAAGAAGGAGAAAATGACGTGTCCCAGCTTCAAATTGCTAGAATTTTAAATGTGATTTAAAATTAAACTGAAATGTAACAACGAAATAAATGACACTGCACTGCACAAAAGATACTTCTAACACCATTTCTGCAGTTTATTACGCAAATGAAAAAACATTTCCCTAAAAAACACTATTATTTATCTATGTCCCTAGATTTTCTATATTTCAAATTGCCAACTCTCTTATAAGAATTTTGGAAATAAAATAAACAATTGCATTCAATCTGATATATTTTTTTTTAAATATAGGTAGTATAACTGCCGTGATTAGCTTGTTACATTGAATTATGTAGTCAACAACCAGGCTGAGCCTAATTCTTTTCTTATGATAGTTAATTTGAACTGTTGGATGTCCACTCTGTTAGAGCCGATTTCATGATGAAAAAAAAATGTTCTTGAAATTGCAGACAGACTTACAGTTTTAAGCTGTTTATTCCACTTTATGCTTGTTCTGTGGTTCTAACTTTTCTTTGTGATTATACAGCTATTTTTAAAGGCTTATTTGTCCACTCTGTTAAACAAAGTGATCAAAATATGTAAAGTCATTTCATACATTGGTCATGTACTAGTTATTTACACTTCATTATACACAAATAAATGGAAACTCAATAAAAAAATATGATTAATTGGTGGAAATTATTTAAATTGATAATCTTAAGTAAAGAGTTTCAGACATTATTTGTACTATTTTTATCGGAATGACCCATATATAAACAAACATCCTTTTCCAATGAATTCTGATTTATTTATATAATTCGTTTTTGCAGCGAAATATAATATTACTTTAGCTTATAATCGATCAAAATATTGACTTAATAGTTCGTTTAATATTGATTATTAAATATTGATTCAATATTGCACAGTTATATTATGAATATTTCTTATTTTAGTATTTCCTGCTGTTTGATAATGAAAAATAAAAGAAAAAAACCTATTATTCACATAAAATGAATACATACGTATTAGAGAAATTATAAATGAATGATTTGTGTGAAATAAATAATCAATCTAATAATGAAATATTTAAAAAATTGAAAAGTGTCTAGAATTAAGTCCACTAGTGTATATACAAGTTGATGTTGTGCGTGCGTCCGGATTCCTTATACAAATTCAGTTTACATAGGACCCTTAAAAAATTTGCCACAGAGATCCTTAGATGCTCTGGAATTCACACGAGTAGATTTCATTCCGCTATAATGGGCGAAAAATTGCCATAGAACTGTTTTCTTTATGCAAATCCACACCTTACGTTGGATCAAAGCCAAATTTTTCAGAGTTCCTTTAGATACAACTAAAATATGCATTTTCAAGCTGTCAATATCTTAAAATTTGGGAGAGGTGGGGAGGCAGCTCTGGGATCTTGATTCTTTTCCTAACATGACTAACCAGTCTAAAACGTGCTGGTGAAACAACAGTTTGGAAACATTCAGTGGGAGGGACCCCAAACCACCACCTCGACCCTAACATTACTACCAACGATAGTTTGAAATTTTGCCTTCAAGATTTAAATTTTTAAAGTTAAAAAAAAGAGTCGTAACTGCCTCCTTTCAATTATTATCACTAAAGATAGAATGACATAAAAGTTCATTAAAAAAAATCCTCTGGCGAGTTTCCCCGCATCATGCCTCCTAAAGATAGCTTAAAATTGTATTATGAGTCTGAACAAGTTTGGTAGTGAACCTTCTTTCATTCCACTTTCCTCTTTTGTTACCAAAAATGATCTAGAAAGTTACTCTTCAATGTTGAAAAATTTCCACCCTTGAACCCACCCTTTTACTTTTCCCCATTCTTAACGTCGGCAAAGATAGGATAAATTGAAGTATTTAAACCTTCAATTGTAGAGAGTTTCTGTGTGAAATTCAGATTCTCTAACTTCATCAAAGAAAGTTTAAAATTAACTGCTCTGTTAATAATAAATGCGGAGTGAGCCCAAACCTCGTCCTTCCATGAAAATATTCGCAAGGATTTTCGCCGATGTGCATGCTCTGACGTAGCCAAAGACTTCTTCAAATTTCTCTTGCAAAACTTGCAATTGTTAATATTTAGCTCTCCTTTAAAGCAATAAATTGCACATAAAGATCTAAATAAAAAGTATAATATTTTAATGAATGTCTACCTTTTTTGTGTCGTCATTTTTTAAAGAATCAAAACGTAATATAAAAACTTGAAGGAAGATGAATCGGGCTAAAGTTTCAAATTTGATCCATTTACACGGTGCAAGCGTGACCGTACGACCACGCTTGCAGCACGTGCTAATTGTTTTTTTTTTCCTTTATTTTAATCACAGACTAAAAATGAATAGACCGCGCATCTCCCGATGAAACAGTGGATGTCAGTAGCGCTAAGATATATCACGTGATTTACAACGAAATCCTCTCTAGCCCTATACAGCTAATTTTATAGTAACAAAATTTAAAAGGGCTAATTTTACAGTAATAACTGTAAAATTGCTAATTTTACAGTTTATTACTATGCATTTAACAGTTTCAAACTGGAACCACTGCTGCAAGTATCATACTGTTGCTTTTACAGTATAATACAGCTAATTTTATGGTAATAAACTGTAAAACTTACTGCTTTACAGTAACAAACTGAAAAATTGTTAGTTTTACAATTCATTACTGTAAATTTTACAGTTTTAAACTGGAACCTCTGCTACCAGTATGATACTGTAAAAGCAACGGTTTATTTTTTGCAGTGAATGTAATGTTTACTAGTTGGCTTTTGTTTCTTAGAATAATAATGCATACTTAAAGTTCGACAATCGTTCGCTTAAAGAATGAAAGTAAATGATGTGTCATTATTAATCTTCGTTTTTTCTCCACCATACTTCAATTATCTAAGCTTACTTTGGGCGAGTTTTTTGGCAAAAAAGAGCATTAAACTTAGTTTTAAAACCAACAATTTGGACTATTTAAAAAAGAAACATTTTTGATTCATAAAACATCAGTGGAAGAGGTTAGATATACATATGCAAGGATTTTTTTTATAAGCCATATTTTTTTTATCTTTAAACTAATCGTAAATGGTGTTATTCTTATTTGCATTTGAATATAGCACATGTAAGAACATCCTTTATTGCGCCATAAATTGGCAAGAGAAAATTATAGAAATGGAAAGGCTATAAATGGAATGTAGTATAAAGACACGGAAAGAAAAATATCACATTTTTTAACAAATAAAATGTTAACTTCATTAAACTCCGTAAAAATACTTTCAGACTTCTGTATAAAACTATATTAAATTTTAACATCCATAAACGAATATGTCTCTAATTTGCCGGACATAAAAGCATGCTAATACACTTTATTGCTCGCTGTGAAGGAAAACGAAAATTTAATGTCTTCTTCTTTCTGAACCATAGTTATATCAAGTTATTTCATGTGAAAACATATTTAAAATAGGGTTTTTATGACTTGAATTTAAACGAGCAAAACCAACTTACTTTAGAGTACCATAAGAATTTTATGAACGAATTTTCTGTGCATTACTTTTTTCTTCTGGTGCTATTCTGAGAGATGTTGGTCTATTGCGCATTTGTTCTTAATAGCTCATAGACGCACTGTAAATGTTAAAAAACAAAAACTCGTGTTTTTGAATGTTACGCTACAGTTATAAATACATATTTCAACAGTCAATGATGCTATGATGCTTAAATTGGCTTACATGTATAGTGGGTGGATAGTTAAATTTTAAATTGGTTTCAATTTTAGAAAGAGAACACTGCAAAAAACGAACTGTTGTTTTTACAGTATAATACTGGCAGCCGAGATTCCAATTTAAAACCAAAAATACACAGTGATAAACTGTAAAAAAAGCAATTTTACAATTTCTTACTGTAAAGTTAGAAATTTTACAGTTTATTGACGTTAAATTAAGCTGTATTATACTGTAGAAACGACAGTATGATTCTGACAGCAGAGGTTCCAGTTTAAAACTGTAAAATGTACGGTAATAAACTGCCAAATTAGCACTTTTACAGTTTAGTACTGCAAAATTAACAAGTTTACAGTTTAGTGCTGTAAAGTCAGCAATTGTACAGTTTATTACTGTAAAATTAGCTGTATTATACTGTAAAAACAACATTCATTCTTTACATTGAGCTAATGATAATTACGGTAAACTTTATTATTTTTAGACACTATTTGAAATTCAGTTTGAGTTTTAAAATTGTTTCGCTTGCACAAAAATGATTGCATTTTTCTTCTTTGTTACTAGTATTGTAGTTTAAATATGCCTTAGTCAATATTTGATAGCTCTATTTTCTTTAGCCCAGTGTTTCATACATTTTTATCCCTTTCCTTTTGATCCAGAACCAAAATCCGGAAGAAATTAGCGAACCTCCTTGTGTCGTAGTATATTTGGGAAGCGAAAGTACTAAAATTTAGGAGAACATGTTTGTTTCAATGTTGTATAATAGTTAACAAGAAGGAACTAAATAATACTTGCAAAACATCCACGTACCAACATTTTCTACAAGCTGATACAAAATAAATACAAAATGTTTTCAGCGAATTAAGCAATTCTTACTAAGCGTACGTTAGTTTAAAAAAACACCTAATGGAACATGCGTAAGAACGTTCAAAGTATAATTCAATGTCTGAGAACTTAAATTTTACATTAAGTTTTGCATTCAAAATGCTTCTGTGTATATGTTAAAAATCTTTTATTAATTTACTGGGTAATAAAATTAAAAACTCCCCTTTTACACATGAAAGAATGTTTCGATGACAAGCTACTGAGACCGAAATGCAATCGTCCTCATTTATCTACAGACTAATGTCATCGGATGCAAAAATTGAATAGTTTTAGCTTGGCTGCAATTTATACAAAAAGATTGTGCGATGATCCCAGATAATATGTTCTGTTAATGTCCAGTATTGAAGCCATTTCAAGAAATATCCTATATTTGAATTACACTGCTCAATCTCATTATTTTTAGTTTATCTCATACTGATACTTATTTTAATCAAAAATGAAAGTTTGTTTATTCTTAGGGTTTTTTAATGTCAAAATACAACACTAAGTTTTAATTTTATATTTGCTTATTTTTAGTATATATTTTCAATGAATTAAGATAACATTTTCACCCTTATTATTGTTGTCATAAAGATAGTTGCTTAGAATTTACCTTTGAAGTTTTTCGTAATTTTAAAACCAAAACTCTTTTCAGTTATTAAACATTACTTATTATTAAAAATAAAACTTTCTGCAACTCAACACTGAATGGCAACTACAAAAGAAATAAATACATTCATTAAACCATCTTTACTTTTCCCAAAAGAGACTTCGAAAGAACTTTGAGTAATTTGAATCTTTAAAAAACCCAAATAAACTCTGAATTTTTAATTAGTTTGGTAGCCAATAAACCCAAATTGCGAAGTGATCAACTCAAACTCAAACTGCGGCTTCCTGAGCTCTGCAGACGTACAACACATTGTTCCGTTTCCAAAGAAATATTTTATAAAACCATCCGATTGTTTGCAAAAAGAATCTTTTCGGGAACTGTTCTTTTGTTATGCATGCAATTCCCCGGTTGATAATACAGATTTCTGGAGAAACGACATTTAAGCAGTTCAACACGATTTGCATAAGAATACCGGAGCGTTTTTGAATCTGGAGTGGGCAATAATCGCATTATGCGTTTCTAGATCTTAAACCTGAATTTCGAAGTACAGCATTCTGAGATTGAAAATAAAATTAAACCAGTCTGCATTACAATTGTTGAAGTAAAAACTTCAGATCAAAAATTTTGTCCAAGCAATACTGAATAAATGTAATATATTCGTTTAAATTAAAAAAAATAAATGAAATACGCAAGTAAATCAGTTTTGAAGTCGAATGAAACTATATAAATTTTCAAAATTCAAAATATAGTGCGCGTGAAAACATAGTTATTTATAATGAGAAATATTAATTCAGTCACTATTATATGCAGCATTATAATAACGCAATTGTAAATTTAATCTTGTTATGAGCTAATATACTGTTTTCATGAAAAGAAATTATTAATTATTAATGAAAAAGAAAATTAGGCTGTCGTGGGTCAGTGGTAGCAGTTGCACTTCTTATGGCGAAGGTTGTGTGCTTGATTGCTTGGCGAGAAAGGCGAATTAGCCTTAAAAAATTAACACAGTCAAAAAATTATAAACATTTTAAGAAGACGTAAAACAACTAAGATGTAACTTCCAAGGAAACTGAACGTTCTTAACCCTTAGTTTGATAATGTATCCTACAGGATACATCACTTTCTACATTTTTAAATTTGAATTAGGTGCCCTCTAGGGGGCTGGCTTTTAACCTATAGCATTATTCGAACCTTCTTTTTCAACATTTTTTTTTACTGTGGCTATTTACAAAGCAACGCTTTCAGTATTAAGTTTATAAGTGTTACAGTGTGTTCTACCAAAACAACATGGCGTCACGTCGATTACAGGTATGTTCTCTTTTATTTTTTTATTATTTGCTTATTATTTTTATTGTTTATAAAATCTACAATAGTGCCAAATTAGTTGATATTGTGATTGAGTGAGCCACGTTTTATGTATTCTTATTTGCTACTTTGGCAGTGTATCCTACAGGATACACAATTTATAAAACCGATTTTCTTTTCATTTTTTCGAATGAAATTTTTTTTTAACTATATAATATTTATGCATTTTACCCCAAAAAAACTAAAATAAAAAAAAAAGTCAAAATTTTTAAATTTTTGATATGTGCCAAACTAAGGGTTAATGAAATACTTTCGGATAGTTTACAAAGAAAAATAATTAAACAAAATAAGAAGATTCATCCAAAACTGAACTAACTTACTTTCTTGTTTACCTTTTTTGAGTTTCTAACATCAGTTAAATATCTTTCACAGTTGAACTACGTTTCATAACAGTTTAAATGTAACTTATTTGCAATCTTAACAGTTTTCTGAAAATGAATATAAAATATTTATTTTGTATAAAACTATAACTATTAAAGCAAAAATGATGAGAAATTGTTTTTAAAACTCCTGGAATACTTATAATTGCATGTTGAAAAAATACTATTACTTCACTTAACTAATTACACGTCAATAGGTTCCAACGCTTTGTTTTAGCTAGTTCCGATTATTAATTAACCTTGGGTCTACAAATGTTCCCCGACGTTCTGTTCAAATAAGTTACTATTTATGGAAGTTCATCAGCAAAGCTTCCTAAAGTGAATGTAGAAAAGGCAAAACAACTTTCAGAAGCATAATACTTCTAAAATAATCTTGAAATATTTTAAAGAGGAGATTCTAGAACGTTTTTCAACAATTAAAAAAGTAAACAGGCATTAATATTGTGCACCTCAAGATTTTTGGCGTCTCACTTGGGGGATTTCACTTCAGAACGAGTTGTAAACCGGAAAAGCATGGGCTCCTGTAATAATAAAACATTGATTTTTTTGAGCAGTTTTAAATGGCTATTTATTTCCCTGATCGACCCTAGTTCTCGTTGTGGTTCCTTTTCAGATTGGATCCGGAGCCTCCGCCGGGTGGGTAGAGGGTAGACCACCGGCCCCTGCTGCAGATCTCTGACCTCCGGTCATCTTTTTGGTGGCGTCCAACTCCTACATACTGTCTGATCTTCTTAGGTAAAACTTTCCGCGCATTTACGCATGCGTCAGATCTTCCCTGATCTTACCAAAATAAGAGTGTTAAGTTAGATAACAAGAGGAGAAGAAATTTAAAAAGCATTTTGTGCTGTATCAAACAACGTTGAACGGTGCTGATTTCAAATACATAGTTTAGTTTAATATGCCAAAAGGATATAGCAAATGCAAGCTTTAAATTGAAAACTTCATAAAGTTATCACTTACAACACATCTACCCTTTTTTAAGTGGAATATGTCAAAAGGATATAGCAAATGCATGCTTTAAATTGAAAACTTCATAAAGTTATCACTTACAACACATCTACCCTTTTTAAGTGGAATATGTCAAAAGGATATAGCCAATGCAAGCTTTAAATTGAAAACTTCAAAAGTTATCACTTACAACACATCTACCCTTTTTTAAGTGGAATATGTCAAAAGGATACAGCAAATGCAAGCTTTAAATGGAAAACTTCATAAAGTTATCACTTACAACACATCTACCCTTTTTTAAGTGGAATATGTCAAAAGGATATAGCAAATGCAAGCTTTAAATTGAAAACTTCATAAAGTTATCACTTACAACACATCTACCCTTTTTTAAGTGGAACTGTTCGCGAGTCCCAGGCGCGACTTTCATTTACAGACAGTACACACACACACACACACACACACACACACACACACACACACACACACACACGTCTACACAAACACGCGCCTGCATACACACGCACGCGCAAACATACACGCTCACCGAAACACATGCACACCTACACCCCTCCCCAAACACACACACACACAACTTAGGTGAATATTTCTTTCTGGTTAAATTTTTACTTCTCTAAACAGTAATTATTTTTTTAAGTTATTCGGAAGTTTTTTCAGTAAATTAACAGACATTATTTTAATATTGTAATACTGCATATGATAATGAGACATTTATTTTTATTTATTTTTTTAACCAGTAAAGGTATCATTTAGCTTATTCGTGATTATTTACATTAGTAAGGACATAAAAATTTACAGAAAGCTGTAGTGCTGATGCATGAACACAATTTTTGGAATCCGACACCTTACATCATAAAAATGTAAATTTTTATTTTTATTTTATTTATTTATTTATTTATTTTAATTTAGCCTTTACCGGATTAACGTTTTTGAAACGTTTTCTTTGGATATTTACAAAACAAAATAAATTACCTTTAATATGTAGTGTTGTAACTATTCATAGAGTTGAAATTAACTTTTTAAAACGTATTAACTTCTTTTTCTACAAATTTTCTCTAATCATGAAAACTCAAAAAAGGAATTGTTTCCCAGAGGAAAATATTTATGTTTCAGAAGCAAAAATTCTTCTGGGAAAATACACATTAAAAAAAGATTATACGCTTAGAGTTCCAAAGGAATTTAGCTCAGTGTGAATTTGCAAGGGACTCTGGAAAAACTTTGTTAATCGGATTATCTAAAGAACTGTTTTAGTACTTTAACTTTCACACTAGCATAAAAACACACTATTTAAATATTTTGAATGCATCTGAATATACTAGTACTTGATGCGTCAAAAACGCAATATTTCCAAAATTACTTCTCTATCTTAATAGGGAAAATTTCATGGGAACAATGCAAAACATATTATGCTACACACACAAAGAGGAAAATGGCTGATTCTATTCTAACTGTGATTTTTTATGTCCTATGTTGTTTATTCTCACTTTTCATTATTTAATAATCTATTAATGAGATGATTGTGTTTATTAGATGTTTAGGAACACATTTCATCATATTTTTTTATATAATATATCTTGCATTAAGAGAAAACCTACAACATATCACCAAAATGTCAGTACCGTGTCATGTCTCTTTTTTGAGTTTTTCTGTAAATGTTGAATTTTTTTGGTCGCAATAAATAATTTGAAGTAATTACCTCATACATTCTAATGTATATGATCGAAATAAAAGAAACGACCTGTATTTTGGTCAATACATTAAGTTAATATTGAGTTCTGATTCAATAACTCTTGTCCCCGAAATTTAACGTTTCTTTAAAATTTGCATTTGTGTGACTCGAGCACCGTCTACATTGGGATTTATGAAACGCCTTGTGAACGATGTTGAAATCACTTCACCTGAGTAATATTTACAAGCATAGAGATGACTAAATAGTGCAAAGAGGTTGTGTCATTTTAGATTTCCATTTTGAAAAAGGTTTGGGGTCAAAATGTCGCGGCCGAAATGTCGCGGGCCAAAATGTCGCGGCAAAAATGTCGCCGAGCCAAAATGTCGCGGGTCAAAATGTCGCCGGTCTAAAATGTCGCCGAGCCGAAATGTAGCGGGCTAAAATGTCGCGGGCCAAAATGTCGCCGGTCCAAAATATCGTCTGCCCAAAATGTCGCGGGCCAAAATGTCGCCGGGCCAGAATGTCGCCGGTCAAAAATGTCGCCAGGCCAAAATGTCGCCGGTCAAAAATGTCGCCGGGCCAAAATGTCGCCAGTCAAAAATGTCGCCGGGCCAGAATGTCGCCGGTCCAAAATGTCGCCGGGCTAAAATGTCGCCGGTCAAAAAGGTCGCCGGGCCAAAATGTCGCCGGTCCAAAATAACGCCGGTCCGAAAGGCCGCCGGTCCAAAATGTTTCCAGTCCAAAATATAGCCGTTCCTAAATGACACTAAGTGCATAGTACAGATTTAATGTTTCCAGCAATTCACAAATTCAATGTAGCTTAATTATATAGCTCAATTTTACTAATAAGCTTATCACGATATGATAAATACACCTGTTTAGTAACTTTTTTTAAACGTAACAGTTGAGAAAATTAGCTTAATTTATTAACAAAAATGTAACTAAATTGATTTCTTCTAACGCTTAAATTATTTAAGTACCAAAATAATGCCATAGTTTATTCAGGGCTGTACTAGGGCCCAGGGACGCTAAATTTCTTCCTTTTTAATACGCTTTTATTAGTTTCACATGTGGGTTTGTTTGTTTTTTGTTTGTTTGTTTGTAGGTATGTAACTCTGACAAGGGGACCTTACAGGTTGTCACTCACCGATTTTGATGAGTTTTATATATTATGTAGAGGGACCCACCCTAAGTATTTTAGCAAAAGGATATGCCCCAATGCGCCTTAGTTTCCGAGATATAACAACGATCCAAAGTTCAGCTCGAAGTTATTATAGAGGTACGGTTGAGCAGTGGTCACAACAGCGGCCGTAGCCCAGTGAGCAAGGTCCCCCACTTCGACCGCTGGAAGTCTGGGGATCGAGTCCCGTGACGTATTTTTTTTTCTTTAATATCGAAAAAAATTCGATAGTTAATGGAAAATCGTTTAATTATTCATTTTTATTTTATTTATTTATTCATTTAGAAAATTTTTTTTTTTTTTTCAATTTTTAATATTGTTAATTCACGGGACTCGATCCCCAGACCTCCAGCGGTCCGAGTGGGGGACCTTGCTTACTGGGCTACGGCCGCTGTTGTGCCCACTGCTCAACCGTACCTCTGTAACAACTTCGAGCTGAACTTTGGATCGTTATATCTCAAAAACTAAGGCGCATTGAGGAATATATTTTTGATAAAATACTTAGGGTGGGTCCCTCTACATAATATATAAAACTCATCAAAATCGGTGAGTGATAACCTGTAAGGTCCCCTTGTGAGTCAAAGATAAAATTCACGTTCTTTACAAACGTAAAAGTAATATGTTAAAAACCATTATTATTACTAAAGGCTAAACTATATTGCATGTAGATGCATAATAAGTGCATTTGCCGTTAGTTCTGAGTAGGGCATCGATCGTCCACAAAATGCATATTATAAGTGCAAGTAAACTTAGCGGATATTCAACAGTTTTCAACATCTTCTTTTGAATTTGATTTACTCTAAAAGCGTATTTTTTAGTTTTTTTTAAAGTATATTTAGGATTATTTCTTTTTTTCACACTAAGAAATTAAACAAATAAATTTGCTGTAAAGGCTTTTTTTTTGCCTTTTGCAAAAACGGAATACCGTTTAATCACCGTGTAGCCGGCAATTTTCTTCTAGAACATTTTCTTTAAGAGTTATTGGGGACGTTTGAAATCAAATTAGTTCATGTAATTATTGCTTTCTTTGTAACAACTAAGTGGTGGAAGGGGAGGTGAAATTTCAAGAGAAAAAATGGTATTATATTCAACTCCACATTTAAATACTGATTGTAACGAAGGTACAGTACTATGTCTGAGCTGATTAACGCCAGAAATGAATAAGCATCTCTACCTTTAAGATTCTTCTACAAACAAAATTTTGTTTGAATACTTGCATTACTTCTTGATATACATCACTCACAAATAATGAAAAATAAAAAGTTCAATTGCTCTGCTTCCTCGATGATGTGGCGTATCTTCTGAAGGCTTCTTATGGGCCAATTTTTATTTGATTTCGTCTGAACCTTCTTCAGACATAGTAATCACGCTATGCTGAAAACGTTCCATTACATTCTTGCATGTAAAAACTTGGAAGAACTAGCGGCAAAAACCAATCAGCACTGAACCACATATTCGTTGGTATATGTATGTACCGAATTTCATACCAATTTACGCAGTAAGTTTTGTGGTAGAGTCGGCCCAAAAAAATAAACGATAAAATTGAATTCAGCACACATCAGAACGTGTAAATTCTTCCAAATTGACAATTTTTCACTGATCCAATACTTTCTTTTACACATTTTATGAAGAAGAAAATAAAAACACCTCTATCACTTAAATTATATAGACTTGCTTTCGATCATGTAAGAAATTTTAACAAAAACAAATGTCAAACATTGTATATCTGTCTTATTCATTTCACATTTCTTCAACTTCTTTTTTAACACATAAATTTTCCTTTCGATATCAATTAAACTTGGCTTGAGCTGCTAATCTATTCGTTTTTAAGTTGGTAGATAGCGAGTCTCGGTAAAATAAGCTATTGTAAATAAATAACGACGCTTGTTTGATAACTATTTGTTTCTTGGAAAACGCTCGAAACGGTTACAAGCCGAAAGGGTAATTTTTTTTTTTTAGTATTTTTCAAAAATTTTAGTCCATTCTATCATTAACGCACACGTTCATCAACAGCAATTAGCAATCTTTTGCTAATTTGATGTAAAAAAGCCTTTTCATATAATTTAATTTTTGGTACTATCAATGTCGGATCTTCTACATTTTTGTCTGACGACATTTGAACTGGCGACATTTTTGACCGGCGACATTTTGGACAGGCGACACTTTGGACACGCGACAATTTTGACCGACGACACTTTGGACACGCGACAATTTTGACCGACGACATTTTGAACACGCGACATTTTTGACCGGCGACATTTTGGACACGCGACATTTTTGACCGGCGACATTTTGGACACGCGACATTTTGGACAGGCGACATTTCGGACACGCGACATTTTGGACCGGCGGCATTTCGGACACACGACATTTTGGACCGGCGACATTTTGGCCCACGACATTTTGGACCGGCGACATTTTGACCAGCGACATTTTAGACCGTGACATTTTGGCCCGGCGACATTTTGGACCGGCGACATTTTGACCAGCGACATTTTAGACCGCGACATTTTGGCCCGGCGACATTTTGGACCGGCGACATTTTGACCCGCGACATTTTGGCCCGCGACATTTTTTCCCAGCGACATTTTGGCCGCGACATTTTGGCCCACGACATTTCGGCCGCGACATTTTGGGCGTATACCTTTGAAAAAGGTATGTCATAAATTTTCTTGTCAGTACCGTGGTATGGATTTATTTAACAACTATTGATTTTTCCTATCCGAAATTGCAGATATTTGTATTTAATACTAACCTAAACTACACTATAAATCGACATTAACAAAACTACAGCCAAACAGGTACAGTATTTTTTTTAAATGAAAATGTCAGTACCGTGTCTGTCAGTACCGTGTGAAAAAATTATAAATTAGTAATAAAATTGTTTTAATCATTAATTGCAATATTTTTTATGCAAATGGCTCCAACACTACGTAGTAAAAAAGTACCTGATACTAATAATGATATAAGTTGCCGAATTCCACAATTATCTGCAAGAACAAAAGTCAAGCGTAAAAACAAAGTTAGTGCAGAGGTAAAACAACATCGGTTGGAGCAAAAACGAATTGCTGAAAAGGTAAGGAGGGAAAAAATACGCAATGATCCAAAAGCTTATGAAAATTACTGTCTGAATGAACGAGTAAGAAATGAAAAAAAGGAAAAAGGAAGGAAAACTTAAGTCAATTCAAGAAAAATCAAAACGAGAACAGCGAGCTCGTCGCAAACAACAAAATTTATGGAAAAAAAACTCACGGGCCCGACAAGAAGATGTTGAGTTGACAACGAAGCAAAATGGTGAAAATAATAATGTTGAATCCAAGCAAGCTACTGTAGGAAGGAAACGAATTCAAAAAAATCTACATAAATGTTTCAGACGCAACAAAAATTACCGGAAGATAATAAAAAACTGCGAACAAGAATCAAAAGCTTACGTAAAAAATTACAACGCGAAAAAAACAAAAAATTAGAATCTACATCGCCTAAATCTAAAGTTGACAAAATGTAAAAAGATCGAAACGTGAACCCCAAAGTTCGCAAAACATTGATGCTTCATGAAGTTATGGTAAGGCAACTAAAATCGTCCTACCAAGACTCAAACAGTTCTAAGTTTAAGCAAATATTGGGTTGAGCAATAAGCGGAAAAATTGTTAAAAAATATCGACAAATATCTGCCATTAAGAAAAATGTTGCTCCTATTATTTCTTCAAGAGTTCATAGGTGTAATCAGTCACTGGAGTATGTAAAAAATGCAAAAAGGAATCAAAAATTTATTCAAGATCGGGTGATAAATTTTTATGAAGAAAATAGTAAGATAATTCCTGATAAAAAACTTCAATAAAAATAAATGGAAAGCAAGTAACTAAGCGTTATATGAAGGCTACGATTAAAGATTTACGTACAGGAATTTAAAAAAAAAATTTAAACGATGAAAACCAAAAATCATTCTTGATACTTCATATAATTTAATATTATTTATTTATAATTATGAATGCATTTGATACATTACTTTAATAAGTCTAACATAGTTTAAACAATTTGTTTTTTGTTAAATACTATAAATAGTTTTTTTTTTTCGGTTAATAGTTGCTAACAATTATAAGAGTTAATTGTTATTGTTGTTATTATTAGTTATTAATGCGGTAAATAATCAATGTAAAAGAATTTTTAAATGTTGTAACAGAACCCAAGAATGTATTAAATGATTTTCCTAAAGAATGTTTACCAAATTTGTATTATGTCAGTACCGTGGATAAAGGAGTCAGTACCGTGGAACGGAAAATTTGAAATTTGTTTCTCGTTTTTGACGCGTTGAAGTTGTAGTAAATTCCTCACAGGCTTTTATTTTGACAGTAAAATGGATACTGAATATGCATCGAAAAATTGAGAAAGCTTAAATTTAAAATCTGATTTTTTTTTGTCAAAAGAATCACAGTTAGAATAGAATCACCCAAATATCTTTCTCCGCTCGTGATGGTTTCTGTATTTATAATAATAAATGGCAGTTTTTTGTGCTTTTGCAGATATTTTGGACTTTGCGAATCTCAAAGCGATTAAAAAACAAACATTTGAATAGCATTTGAAATGCACTTGAAATTTATTTTCAGCTACTATCCAGTTTCAAATAAATAGATTGAAAATTTATTTTATTAACCTAAGATAGAATACACCTGTAGTAGTAACACACCATTAAAATACCGTTACAAGGAATGTTATTATAGCGAAATCTCCATTTCAACGAAATAAATTTTCAATCCTAGTCAAATGACCATTACATTGCTTGAAGACAACTACAAAACAAACTTGCGATTTCTTAGAGCAGTGGCTCCCAAAGACCTCCGTGGACCCTTCCCCCCCATTACACACGGAGGGCTGTAAAACCCCTTTACACGCGGGGGCGTGTAAAATAACCTTAATTTGATACATTTAATATCTTTTTTCCAAAAGATTTGCACGATTGTTTCATGTACATAAAATTAATAAATGTGTAGCCTGTTAACTCATTTCTATTTTTTAAATAGATAAGATCAGCTAAAACTGTTCTTTAAATCAAAATAAAGCTAAATATCGCTTGTGTATATGCACCCTTTGCCCCCCCCCCCCCGGAAAAAGTCGACATGATGTCCCTGTATGCTTTCGTTTCTTTTGAAATCTTGTTACTGCCCTGAAGTTTCAATTATTTCTTTTACGTTTTAGCAAGATAGACCCCTTGGCATGAGCTCGCGGACCATCGAGGGTCCGCGAAACACACTAGGAAACTCTGTCTTAAAATGTTATTACGGAAATTCACATTGCATTACTAAGCAAAATAAGAAACATTAAAATTAGGTTCAAGTACTTTTTACTAAGGCGTGTTTTATTTCTCTGGAATAGTTTTCTTCAAATTAGAGAACAATCGTTTATTTTTATTTATTCATTTTAGATTGTTTATTTATTAATTTATTTATTTGATATCTAACCATGCAAAACACTTTTATAGACCGATATTTTCATGCGAATAATTTTCAATTTAAAATGACTTAATGCTTTAATACCGTCAAAAAGTATTATTTGATAATAACAAATTTTGAAAATGAAGCCTAAAACCATATGCTATCTAACACAATATGAAGTTGATCTTACTAAAAAAAATGCTTCTAAGCATTTGTATGTTTTTCAAAGCTTGCCTCTTAAATCTTGTTTTGTTTAAATATTTATTTAAAAATAAGAAAAACAGCATGCAAAAAGAAAATATGTAAAAAAATTTCTGGATTATTGTGTACGTGAAAATAATTTCATTTAGTTCTGTGTACACTTTACGTAAATATTTCATCAGAGGGTCATATTTGTAAAGTATTGCTTAGTAGACATTTGATTCCTTCTGCAGTCAATTCAAGAAATTTTAACGTTTCCTTTCAGTACAATATTTTACTTGAATAATTATTTCAAGTAGCCTCTGCATTTAATATTTATCATTTGCACTTACGTTGAAACAGTAGAAAATAATTGTACGCAGACCGCTTTCTTCTGGGTTTTCCGATAAAGAATGTTTCTTAATAATATAAGAGACGAAACCTAATTAAAAGTTATTATGCTGTTTTTTCCAACTTAGCAACAAAAAATCTCTTTCATAACTTTAATTACGCATGCTTCACAGAACAAAAGAAAATCTTTTATGAGATTTTAGCCATTTATGATCTCTACAGCTTTGCCAACGTAACTAAAATTTTTCTTAAAGGTGAAAAGATAGGGAGGAACGTTATTTTTATTTGGTAAACACAATTATTATCTCTAAAGAAGGTCTCTATCCTTCACTCTTCACAAAACTCGCAAAACTTTCTGTTGCCAAAATGACCCCCCACCCTTATTTAAAGGGTTTTTTTTTTTTTTTTAATGAGGAAAAAAAACTTTACTTAAAACTTTGATAAGAATGACTACTAGATTTTCAATAACAATTTAAACGCTAAACTATGTTTTTTCTTTTTTTTTTCAAGTAAACAGTAAAATAAAACTCCATTTTCGGTGTCCGTACATTATATTAATCAAAGCACTTACGAGAAGAGAAGAAAACACATGTAATGCATTACATATGCTTATATACATTTGCATACAATCATGGCTCTAGTTAGAGGTTAGAGTATATAAATCAGCACTTCGAAAATTTTTGCACTTAACTATTGATTTTCCTTATATACATTTGTGGTAAAGACGAATTATAAAAAATTATATCTGTTTAAGTAATTAAAAGTGACACATAACAAATACAATTAACTTTTAATTAAATGGAAACTCACTGGCAACTTTCTGACCAATTTCTTTCTCAGTAATATATAATTTTGTTAATAGAATAAACAGCAATTTAACACATCCATTAAATAAAATAAGAAAATGCTATTTTATTTCTTTTAATAGTTTTAAAACTTCGTGCTATCGTACATTTTAAAAACAGGAATAATATCACAACCGACCAAGAAATGCTTCACGAAACCAGCTGGGGTCGCCTGTATTTAAGAGTAGGGGAGAGCGGGGCTAAAAGTTCCGCGGGTAAGTTGTTCCCTTTGAAATATCTCAGCTAAGAAAAAAGATAATGTATTTTGTAAATACGTCGTGAAATAGAATGTTATAGCGCACAAATGGCGGCCATTTTAGCCAACCCAGTGGCGTCCGGTGTATCAAAAGCCGAGCACGTGCATTACTGATTTACGAAAGTAAATATTTTTGTTTTTGGTGTTTTTGGTCTTTCACCCTAAATTGAATAGTTAATGTTTAGCTTTTTGATTTTTTTACATGAAGATAGATTGTGCACCCTTATATCCTATGCTGAAATTATTTATGTTTCGTTATCTAACCTATAATTTAATATTTTAAAGACATGTGCTTTTGGGGCTAGTTGTTCCCTTTTTTGGGGGCAAGTTGTTCCGCGGAACAACTTGCCCCAGAAAAATTAGCAACTATCCCGAAGAAACGTCTTGCCCTATTCATCTGAACCAGTGATGCAGTGACTTAATACACATATAAATAAATATTATATGCTACTGTGAAGACCGAAAGTGAGATTTCATCAAACATAAATCCAGAAATATTCAGTCTATCCGATAGATATATATTAGATATAAAATTTTCGAAAAGCGAACCATGTAAGCTATCGAAACATGTTTCATACTTTGATATAAAAGTCATAATTTCGGAGAATCGTATTAGAAGTTCTATATATCTCCCTGTTATAACTGAAGACTGAACCAATTATCTTAGCTTATTAGCTGTTGAAGCTGTTAGTTATTATATGTAATTTTCATTTGTTGCACTGTATTAACTGTATTTTACCATATTAATGTGTTATAATTTACTATTTACTAGATGCGTTGCCCGGCTTTGCACGGTCTACCTTGAGAATAAAACTTTTGTCAAGCAACGCGTGTCTATAAGTCCCGATTGCATTATTAAAGTCGATATTTTGCTGGCATCCAGTGCAAAAAAGAAATCAATCGCCAAAAAAAGTTTTAAATCCCGTCGTAACAGGAAAAGCCTCAAAGCAAAGGTCTCATCAGAAAGATCGAAGAAAATACGTCCTAAAGGAAATTTTCTCGCGCAGCTTTGGAAATTACTAACCGCTTCACCCGGCAAAAAGATACAGGCGTTTTTAAGTTAATAAAAATCAATTTCAAATTGGATTTACAGAAATCGTCTGTTCTAATTAGCGTGAAAAAAATGAATGGTAAAAAAAAGTTGAATAAAAATGGGTTGCCATCTTTTTTCTTGAGCGTAAACTAATTTTCTAAATATGGCCGATTTTAATAGCATTCAGTGGATTTTTCGCAAAATATCGCCAATAGCGCAAAAATTGAACCGAAATTCAAGAAATCATTTTCTTCGGCAAATTTGTGGCCAACTTGGCGAGCTGTCACCAAGTTGGCGTCAAACACTTGGCGACCAAAAGCTTGGCGATATATCGTCAAGTAATTGCGCCAATTCATATCACTTTTGTCTACATTAAAATTAACACTGATTTACCCCAAAGAAGGGGTAAGCCCCCCCCCCCCGGGAACATTCGAATGCAACCACAAGGGGAGGTACACAACTAGACCTTTCCTCAAAGCCAACATAGTATCAAACTAGAATCTTCTACGGTATACAATTTTTGAGTTACGCGACATACCTACATACGCACATGCATACAAACGTACATACAGTCATACAGCCGTACATAAAGTCATACTAATATCAACCATTGTTTTTTGAATACAAATTATGTTTTTAAGGAGTTATTCATCTCGCAACGTGGTTAAATTCGAAATCAGCATCGTTATTCATCGTCTTGTTAATATCGGAACAATTTGCCCCAACCACGGAACAACTTGCCCCAAGACGGGGTTAGTTGTTCCTTTTCGGCTTTACTTGCTATAAAATTAATTATTAAAAAACCTTACAAAATACAACTCAAAAAACAGTCTGTATATCAAAGGGACATATAATACTAAGTTTTAACCTCGGAATATTAATTCTAGAACAAAGTTTTCAAAACGAATTTTGAGCTTGATCAAAAAACGGAACTTTTAGCCCCGCTCTCCCCTATATAAATTTTACAATCCCTCATTAAAAACTTGTTTCTATAAATATTCAACGTAAAACACAATTAATGTTTACATGTGAATTTCCTTTCATTAAATTAATTTTTTTGACACTTGTTGACACCAAATTTTTCAATGAACAACTTATCTTAACATTGCTGTTTTTAATTAATTAACTTGAGAACATCGCATTCAATTTCGTTTTCTTTTAACTTGCGAATTTTAATGCATAAAACATAGATTTTTTTTTCTAAGGAGAGAATAATTTATAGGAAGCAACGTTGATTTAATTTTAATATTCAACCAAAAACTGCTGAAAAGAAAATTAATTAACTTTTAATGTATAATATTAAACGAAATATTGTTTTGATTTACTTTGGGAATATGATTGCTTTGAATATGCATCCTGTAAAAAATATAAATTCAGAATTAATGCAAATTTTACACCCTAAACGTATTTTATAATTAACGACATAACACTGTTTAATCGCATAAAAGTGTTACGATTATTTTTAAAACCGAAGAAAAATATTAAATTAAATAGATTCGCATGCTTTCTTTTCCTTCTTCTTTTTGTTTATAAGAGACAGATTTTTTTTACATAATTTTTTTATAAAAAAGTCAGCGTTTAACATTTTTGCAATTATTATTATTTGAATGGTTAATTTTTCATGAAAATACATCAGCAATGCACATCTCTAGAGTCTCTAGAAAAAACTTCCCCACAAAGAAAATAAAGCACTTAAATATATTCCGACAAAAGTACATGAAGAATATCGTGATTTAATAATGTGTCGATTGAAGATAAAAAAAAACTAACTCCGTACCCTAAAAGTAGTGCAACAGGGTAGGAAAATACGTTGAAATCTGAGTTATATCTCTTGCATCTACAAAGAATGTAGGGTCACCTGGGGGTCATTCCATTTTAAATCAACAAATTTTCAAAAAAGTTGTTGCATCACCATTTTTGATTTTGATGAAAATTTGCATGTGTATTCCTTTTACTTCCCAGAGCTCAAAATAGTGTTCATTTTATTTTAAAAAAATTTACCCTTTGATATATAGGCCCTTTTTGTTGTTGGCAACAGCGAAAATCGGGCGTTTTGATGCTTTGTCTTATGAACTATAACTTTTTTTCTATCAAAGATTTTGAGCTCAACTATAACGCATTGGAAAGCTAAGAAAAAGATCTTTTTATATATGCTATCAATAAATTTCAAATTTAAAAAAAATACTTATTTTTTAAGGTCAAAGTTCACGACGAAAATGACATTTTTTACTACTTTCGAACATTAAAAAACCCATGAAGGGTTCAAAGTAACAAGCCGATTTTTTCCTCATATATTCATAGTCATGGTTACTTACTGTATAAAAAAAATTGGCTTGTTATTCCAGCTCCTTTATGAGATATGCCCCCCCCCCCCCCCAAAGTTGTAACTTTTTTAAAAAATCCAATTTTTAACGCTAAAAAAATGCATGTGGGGGGCAAGATAAAAAAAAAATTATATGTGGTATTTTAAGTACTTTTTACCAGCTTTCTAATAAAACAAAAGTTGCTTTGTTATTCAAAGGCGTTTGGCAGATATAAGGGACTGAACTTTCAAAAAATTGCACAAAAACAACACGATTATTTTCATTTTTTTTAAATCTTTTTTTTTATTTAAATGTAATTATATACCTTATTCTTTGCCTTAAATGCTAATAAAAGACTAAGAAGAGCAATGAAGAAACATATTTAAAGTTTAATAAGATAATTTAATATTTTTAACACCTGGGAATATAGAATACCACTAAACTTGTCTGATTTTTAAACATCTGATTGCTACCTACAACAGGACTGAGCATTTCTCAACTTGCCCAGGTTTGTTCATACCATGTGGTCATCCTTGTTCTGACTTGCTCTCACATGTGTATCTTAGTTGTCTTTCAAATTCTGAAAGAAGTAGGTTGTTGAGCTAGTGTTTCTGCTGTAAAATCTTGTGAAGCTGATGTGATTTCTTTTCATTTCAAGTTCATTCATATTCACAGAATGTTTTGTTAAAGGTAAAAGAAGAAATTCTTTAGAATCCTTAAATATAAATTTAAATTTGTCTTTCTGCATGTAAACTGTGAATAAGTTATGGATAACCCTAAATGCTCCATAGGAGTTTTTGAGAATGATGATTGTAATATTTTAAGTTACAGTAGTCTACTGTAAATAGTATTTCTGAGTACAGTGATGATGATAAAACTTTACTGCACCTGAGAACTAGGTGTAAAACTATTGAAACTGTTTGTACCTACCAGCAAGAAGTTCCATAAAGGTGGCAAAACTTGGCAAGAAATTTTTTTGCATGGTAGGTACAAACAGTTTCAATAGTTTTACACCCAGTACTCAGGTGCAGTAAAGTTTTATCATCATCACTGTACTCAGAAATACTATTTACAGTAGACTGCCTACTGTAACTTAAAATATTACAATCATCATTCTCAAAAACTCCTATGGAGCATTTAGGGTTATCCATAACTTATTCACAGTTTACATGTAGAAAGACAAATTTAAATTTATATTTAAGGATTCTAAAGAATTTCTTCTTTTACCTTTAACAAAACATTCTGTGAATATGAATGAACTTGAAATGAAAAGAAATCACATCAGCTTCACAAGATTTTACAGCAGAAACACTAGCTCAACAACCTACTTCTTTCAGAATTTGAAAGACAACTAAGATACACATGTGAGAGCAAGTCAGAACAAGGATGACCACATGGTATGAACAAACCTGGACAAGTTGAGAAATGCTCAGTCCTGTTGTAGGTAGCAATCAGATGTTTAAAAATCAGACAAGTTTAGTGGTATTCTATATTCCCAGGTGTTAAAAATATTAAATTATCTTATTAAACTTTAAATATGTTTCTTCATTGCTCTTCTTAGTCTTTTTTTAGCATTTAAGGCAAAGAATAAGGTATATAATTACATTTAAATAAAAAAAAAGATTTAAAAAAATGAAAATAATCGTGTTGTTTTTGTGCAATTTTTTGAAAGTTCAGTCCCTTATATCTGCCAAACGCCTTTGAATAACAAAGCAACTTTTGTTTTATTAGAAAGCTGGTAAAAAGTACTTAAAATACCACATATAAAAAAATTTTTATCTTGCCCCCCACATGCATTTTTTTAGCGTTGAAAATTGGATTTTTTAAAAAATTTACAACTTTGGGGGGGCATATCTCATAAAGGGGGTGGAATAACAAGCCAATTTTTTTTATACAGTAAGTAACCATGACTATGAATATATGATGAAAAAATCGGCTTGTTACTTTGAACCCTTCATGGGTTTTTTAATGTTCGAAAGTAGTAAAAAATGTCATTTTCGTCGTGAACTTTGACCTTGAAAAAATAAGTATTTTTTTAAATCTGAAATTTATTGATAGCATATATAAAAAGATCTTTTTCTTAGCTTTCCAATGAGCTATAGTTGAGCTCAAAATCTTTGATAGAAAAAAAGTTATAGTTCATAAGGCAAAGCATCAAAACGCCCGATTTTCGCTGTTGCCAACAACAACAAGAAGTTCTGTCAAGAACTAAACGAGCCTACTTTCCCGTACATCGACATCGGCATTCTCGCATCTGATCATTATTCTCTTGATTATCTGAGACTGAAAATTATGCCAAACATAACTTTTTAGCACTTAGAGCTGATTTCGAAAAGCAAAATATACCCCTCTCATCAGATGAAATAGACAAGTAAAAAGTAATTAACGAATAAATAAAGTTATATCGCACCTTTTAAAGAGTGTAACTGTAACAGTTCCTCCGTAGAACAAATCCTCCATCGTTTTTTTAAAATAATAATAATAATAAAATAAATAAATAAAAGTACAAAGAGCATCAAAACACATTTTATCAAAGAAAGAAAAAAAAAAAAAAAAGCTCGTCCGTTAATAAAATGTCTCGAATTTCACTTTTAATCCGTTGCCAGTTGTTAAATATAAATAAGGAATAAAATGTTCGCGTGAATGAAACATTTTCGTTCCAAAAAAAAATCGTCTGCCAAAAAAAAAAATAAAATAAAGTAAAACAAATGAATAAATAAACAAAAAGTTGTCTGCACAGTCAGTCATTTTTTTTTCTGAGCCTGCATTGCCGCCATATTTGCGGAGTCGGAGTCGGAATCATAGTCCTCACAGAAGATTACTCAGAAAAGTACTTTACAAACATTATATATCAAAACCATTTTCTTACAAAGTTAGTTTGAAGGAAATCCGACTTTAAGTTCACGATCAACATTCAACTTAAATTCCCCGTAGACGCTAATGTTAATTTTTTTTTCTGAACGGTTCAATATTGAACGAAAAATGGTTCAAATCAAAAAGCGAAATATGAAAATGTATGGAAAAGCCTCTCCGAGATCTTTCAAACAAAAAAAAGTTTATTCCATTCGGACGGTTCACTCAAAAGTTATTAGGTGTGGAAAGGTTGCTTGAACGGTTCAATGTTGAACAAAAAAATGCTCAAATGGAAAATTTAAATACGGGAATGAAGTATCCTTGATAAGAGTTTTCGAACAAAAAAAAGTTTGTTCAAATCGGATTGTTCACTCAAAAGTTAGCATCGCGGGACAGGTTGTTTGAACGGTTCAAAGTTGAACCAAAAATTGTTCAAATCGAAAAATCAAATATGGGAATGAGCTGTACTCGCCGAGATCTTTAGAACAAAAAAAAGTTTATTCCATTCGGACGGTTCACTCAAAAGTTATTAGGTGGGGAAAGGTTGCTTGAACGGTTCAATGTTGAACCAAAAATGTTCAAATTGAAAATTTAAATACGGTAATAAAGTATCTTTGCCGAGATGCTTCGAACAAAAAAAAGTTTATTTAAATCGGACTGTTCACTCAAAAGTTATTAGGGGTGACAGCTTGTTTGAATGGTTCAATGTTGAAAGAAAAATTGTTCAAATCGAAAATGTAAATACGGGAATGAAGTATCCTTGATGAGATCTTTCGAACAAAAAAAAGTTTGTTCAGATCGGACTGTTTACTCAAAAGTTAGCATCGCGGGACAGGTTGTTTGAACGGTTCAAAGTTGAACCAAAAATTGTTCAAATCGAAAAATCAAATATGGGAATGAGCTGTACTCGCCGAGATCTTTCCAACAAAAAAAAGTTTTTCAAAATCGGAATGTTCATTCAAAAGTTATTAGGGGGGGACAAACCGACCGACCGACACACAAATTCCCCATCTCAATACCGTACTTTCAAATTTTTAATTTTTCGATATTCATTTTACCTTAGTATTTTTTTAACTTGGCGATATTTTTTGGACTTGGCGATATTTTTTTTTTAGACTTGCGATATTTTTTAGATGCATTAAGCTACTTTTACTACTTTTTTTGTCTTTCTTTCATTTTTCACGTGAAAGTAGGCTAAAAAGGGCTTATTTATCAAAGGGTAAATTTTTAAAAAATAAAATGAACACTATTTTGAGCTCTGGGAAGTAAAAGGAATACACATGCAAATTTTCATCAAAATCAAAAATGGTGATGCGCACCCCATTTGTTGATTTAAAATGGAATGATCCCTGGGGTAATTCCTGGTCAAAAAGCATTAACATTCAATTATCACAAAATCTATCTAAGTTAGAGTTACAAATTTTGGTATGAAGGAAGCACATTGGGATGTCCATCGAATAAAATATTCATGCTATCAACAATATATAATGAACTTGAATAATTGTCGTTAATTAGTGACCAAGAATTACCCCAGAGATGGGGTAATTTCTGGCCACTTACGGGGCAATTATTGGTCACTCACTTGATTGATGCAAATACATACATTTTGTAAGCACATTATTAATACAAGTTATTAAACTAATTAGATAAAGAATTTATTTATATATATAGCTAATTAAACACTGTATTTAGTTTTTTTAAGGAAGAATGCAATTTTTTTCAACATAATATCGTTACTTAATAAAACTTAGCCAAAATACTTTTTGTACACTTTGTATGCAATAGCTACAGCTTTTATATCTGTTGTGAATGAATCTTCACCTACCAAATAAATAGGTCCATAAAAAATATAGTGCACATGCACCATACACACTGAGCACATGCTTCTGTCTGTTATGAACAGGTTAAGGTGAAAAGTTAAGTGAATAGTACAATGCAGTTACAGTTAAGCATTTTTCTTAGTTTAACCCTCGTGGGTTCCTTGGGGTCATATGTGACCCCAATGCAATTTCTGTTTAATATATTTTGTTAATCAACCATTTGTTTTTAATGGCATTTTGTGGCTTTTATTCTTCTAGTTTTCTATTCAAAATAATGCTATTATTGTGTTTTATTTTTCCCGAATTGCATTTTTTGCACATAAGACCCTTGTGGTCACTTCCCCAGAAGGCCAAAAAAAGAGGACGTTGCAACTTTTGTCCAAGAGAACTGGACAGAAAATGCGTTGAAAAATGTCATAAGTGTTTGAAATGCACTTGCAAAAATCATGTTTTTTCAGGTCTGTAACAGATATAAATAAATCTACAGTTATTGTAAGTTTTGCTCTAAAATTATAATTTTAATTCATAAACTAAATTTTACTTTAATTGTATCTTTTTATTTTTGTTTTTTTAGCATTAAAAAGTGTGTGAACTTAAATAATGCATGTAACATTCAATAATTATAATGAATTAATTAAAGGAAGCATTGGGGTCGTTTATGACCCCAAGGGTCTTGAGTGTAACTGAAATGGGAGAGACCCACGAGGGATAATTAAGAATAATTATTAAAATTTATAAAATAATTGGATGAAATTTAATAAAGAAAAGTTCAGTATATAGTATACTTATCATTAACGGATAAGAATGTTACATTGGCGGTTACAGTTAACTTTGCAGTTAAGGCTCACAGAGTTACATATAGTTTAAATCAATGACATATGTCAATAATTGGCGAAATAATAATTCATGAATATTAAAAAAAGGACTGACCAGGATTTACCCCACTGACCAAGAATTACCCCAGTAGCCAGGGGCATTATTTGGAGCCTTCCTTCAAATTATTCAAAACAATAATGGTAAATCCAAAACTATTTTTCAGTAACTAACATGGTACCTAATTCAACCAAAAAAACGAAAAAGAAAAATATTCAGAAGTTTGAGTTTGATTACGATCTTTGTACAAATGTATCAAAACTAAGGCCAATCTTGTTTTACGAAATTTAACAAGCGATTTTACAAAGATTTTTTTTTTCAAATTAAATTCACAGTCAACTCGTAATTAAGTAATGAATTGCAATGAAGATAGTTCAGAGTACCTCTGTGGTTTTTTTCATTTTGCTGAAGGATTATTAAGACATAAAAAGGGATGTGACCAGGAATTACCCCAGAGACTTGCTGACCAGGAATTGCCCCGGGTGACCCTAATATGTTTTGGAGATATTGTATTTTTCTCCGCTTTCTGACAAAAAAATTTCTTGTATTTTAGACAAAATGTGCTGTTCAAGTTCATTTCACCATTTAAATTTTGTCACTTTTTGACAAAAAATAAATAAATAAAATTACCCACCGATCTTATAAAGCTTAAACACATTCTGATTTTTTTTTAATTGTTAATAACATTTTATCAAAGTAACATATTCTTTATATCCAAAGTTAAACAATATCAACAATAGTTTGCTGCTTAGCAACTTAATACAAAAGTGGACAACTGACAAGCTTACATACTTACGTTATTGCAAATCTTCATTGTTCTGTTTCGAAAGCTTTTTTGATTCCCATGCTCATGCGGACACAAAGTAACTTGTTGGCAAAAAAGAAAAGCATGTATATTGAAAGAAAACCAAGAGAGTTGTGTAAAATTTTAAGAACGACGAGCTGACTTCTTTTACTCGCACCATTGAACAAAAGCGCTAAAGAAATTGTGAATCCAGCTGTTGCAAAGTCCTCTCAAACAATTTTAGTGAAGCGTACTCTGATTTCTTTACCAAGGGATACAAAGCCATTTTTGCTGTTGTTCTGATACTTTTTGACACACTGCATTAGTTTCGTGATTTTTTTAGAACCTTTTGTATCAGATTTTTCAACCTCATCGCAGTGTACACTCTCTAAAATCAATATTCAATATTTTAAAGATCAATAAAAAAATTAATAAATTTAAACGTACAAAAAAAACGTTTTATGGTAGGTGGGTAATTTTAAAAAATCCTAAACTTATAACTACAACGAGGACAAAATTTCACATCATGTAATTAAATAGACTCTAATTTCTGTTATTCAAAAATATTACAGAGGAATTTAGCCGCGAGACTAAAGTATTTACTGAACATTATTATTGCCATAGCATGTATTACATAATTTAACTTACTAAACATGACTGCATACAACTACAAAACATGAAATGCATTATAAGTGTAAATTGTAATTAAAATTACGAAAATTCTTAAATATGAGGCTTTAAACAGAAAACATACTTCAGGTTTGCAACATTTTTGAAAAGGAAATCAGGAATTTGTTCTAAAATGAACAAATTCTACTTTCTATAATTCTTCGAAATTCTACTTTCTATAATTGTGGTTGTACTATACTTAAGAAATTTTCAAAATTAAAATAACACTTCATATTTATAGCGGTTTTATCCAAGTATAGCCAATAAATGTTGCAGGAATTGATGATGACGTATACTTGGAGAAGTTTTAATCTCCCTTTGGCTCCTATTTGTAACTCACATTACAGAGAAAGAAAATGCGAAAGTAAAATTTGAGCAATGCTAAATTTAAAATAGTTTTTAAAAATTTTATGCGCTTTCACTTTGTATTTATCGAAAATCATGTAGCAAAAAGTGGGGACAGTTGAAACGGAGTACGATTCAATCACTCTTAATAATGTTGATGGTGTCATTAACACTAGGGAAGATAGTGACAAAACAGAAGCAATTTTTATGCCACAACATGAGTGTTGGTGTTTTAGTCAGTTTTAAGCGCATACCTTCTAAATGGTATACTTAAAAACCTGATAGAAATGTCTTGGATGTGTTTCTAAAACAGTTAATAAATAAACCAGCTTAGTTACAGGCTTGTATCTATTTGTTTATTTATTTTTTCGAATAAAAACAAACACCCGAAATATAAGAACCAGAACACATATTTTTTCTTCAAATGCTTTAGTGTAATGCGCTTTTAGCTATTTCACAACATTTCTGATTTTAAGAAAGGTAAAATTTGAGCGAAAGATCCTTTGCTATTTTTTCTCTCATGTACTGCTTAAAAATCACTACAGAAACTGATTCCGTCTGTCTTGTAAGTTTTAGAATCTCACTGCATGAAAATTAATGCAAAAGCATCTTTTAAAAAAGTATTCAACATAGTATTGTGAGAAAGAAGATTTTTGAGAGCAATTTAAAAATATAGTTTCAATGAAATATTTACCTTCATAGCACCATCATAACTATATCTTTTCCGTTGTCGTAAAGAAGAAAATCAAAATAATATGAAATGTAGTTTAAAAATGCAATGGCTTTAAAAATTAAAAGCTAATTTAAGTCTAATACAGTGCGTCTCGAAATGATAGGTCCACCCTTATTTTTCAAAAGTTCGACTCTTAATTGAGAATATGAATCACTTTTTTTATAGTGATTATACGTCTGTAGTTGTTATAACTATGTTTGATGAAATTTCCTAAAAATAAATCATTTCTTCTTATTTGATGCAAATTTTCATTTTCAGACCGTTTCAAAAAGATAGGTCCGCCTTCAGAAATTTGGCCCCAACCACGTTTATTTCCAAAAATTTGCATAAGTATCGTTGCTTAGCCTTACTGCGGGATTATGCCTGCTGCTATGGAGGTATTTAAACAGATTTGAACAGCACTTTGTAGTCAAACAAAACCGGTTGTAGTTGCAGTCTGTCGCTGGTTGAGCAGGGGAAAATTGATGCATTTAAACAGTCGAAAAAATCGATTAGAGAAATAGGTAAGCTTTTAAACAGATCGCAAAGTGTTGCAAACAATTTTTTGCTATTTAGAAATGTTTACGGCAGTAAAAAATCATCTGGCCGCCCATCAAAACTGACACCCCGACAACGAAGCACTATCGTACGGGATCTAAAATCTGTTAAGAATGAGCATATCCACTTTGGCCAAGCAACTCAGCCCTTCAATGTCAAAATCTACAGTCCACAGAGCGGTAAAGAAGTTCGGCAATTTAGTTTGCTTGAAGAGAAAAGCGGCTCCGAAACTGACTAAAAAGCACAAAGAAAAGAGATTAAAATTGCCCAGGAAGTGATGTCCTGGAAACAAGATGGGTATCGTGTGATATTCACTATTCAGTGATGACCAGAAATTCGACCTGGATGGTCCAGATGGCTGTCAGTATTACCGGCACGGTCTGCGTAACGATAGACAGATATTCTCGAAGAGGCAAGCTGATGGTGGTTTCGTTATGGTGTGTGCCCGATTCAGAGGGACAGGAAAAACTGATATAGCACATGTAGACAATCGTTTGAATGCTGCTGGCTATAACAAGCTGTTTGAACAATATTTTCTTCCACACTCAGCACCCATTGGGGGCCCATTCTTCATGTTACAACTGGACAATGCTACTCTGCACTCTGCAAAGTCCACTTTTGAATGGTTTCTGGATAATGTTGTACATGTTATCGATTAGCCATCTTGCAGCCCCGACCTGAATCCAGCAGAAAACATGTGGGGTATACTCGCAAGAGCGGTGTATGCAGGCGGAAGGCAGTACAATAGTACTGCAGACTTAAAAAGGGTTATTTCCTCCGAATGGTCAAAAATCGTTACAAATTGTTTGCAAAAACTTGTAGAAACCATGCCAAATAGGATTTATGAGCTTATTCAGAAAATAAATCAGAAAAATTTCTTATTAATTCAACCTTTATTTGATGTTTGGTTCAGTGGACCTATCTTTTCGAAACAGCTGTTTCATCTAATTTTAGTTTCTCTCATTATTCTTACTATTTAAAAATTATTTATGAGCTATTTTAAATTGAATGAAGTAATGTAGTTTATAAAATAGTACTTTGTACCCAATACAGCCTTTTTTTACCAGCATAACTTTCGTTTTTACTGGTGGACCTATCATTTCGAAACGCACTGTAAATGTAGGACAGAATTTTTCCAACTTGGTCTTGAAATCTGCTTCTCTTATCACAAAAGTTTACTTTTGAGCCATAAATGCAAAAAAGTAACATATTCAATACTACTAGCATTTTTTCTTCTAAAACGTATTGACTAAAAAACATTAAATTAGAAAAGTAACTGTAATGGAAACTTATTTAATAGTAATGAAACAATAACTATTTTTTAATTTTGCGTTTCGAGCAAAATGTCTTGAGAAAACTGCTTTCTTATTAGCGTAACTAAACAAAGACTCGACAAATTCTTTTCGCTCATATTTTCTTTTATTACAAATAAAAGCTAAGAAAATATTCCGCTCTTCATAATTACTTCAATGTTATTTTGCAGTCATGAATATAAATTCATTCCTTTATTATGTTTTGAGGACTCGAAGCATAAAATTAATGCTCCAGTAAGTATCAGATATTCAAAAACATCTTTTATGGATACTGTAATATTCTCTTGTTATTAGGATAGGCGAAAATTAGTTTCAATAAATTGTATTTCATAATGAAGGAAAATTCATAGTATTTCGTTATTATGTATGTGAAAAGTAAAACGTTTTTGTTTCTCGTTGTGTTGATCCCTTAAGCTGTAATTCAACAGAAATTAGTGAAATACTTTTTATAGCAGTCAAAATGGACTATCTCTTTCTGTCTTAAAGTAAGCAAACTACGTTACTTGCTTCGGTAGAAATTCTTTGAAAGAGTCAATAGACGTTATGGTTGAATTTTTTTTTAAGGTTCAATATTAATTTTAACTTTTCTTCTTAGTAAAGAACTAAGCAATAATTTGCTGTTGCGCATTTTAATGAAGAGAAGTGCAATAGATTTATATCTTACTAAAAGTTACACATAAAGACAAAGCATTGCCTTTTATACTAAATTTTTAAAAAATGAAAAAGAGAATTTATTCATACAAATTAATAGATTTTAAGAGTTTCAAAGATCAAATACTGGTCTGGAGTATTTAATCCCCAAGTTATTTAAGCTTACAACATTTGCTGAAAATTATTTAACAAATCCTTGAATTTTAAACTAATTACAGGAAATGCAATGCATGAATTTGTTAAAGCTCATACTTATGTAAATAGTTGAATATGGTTAATGAAATGAATATTAATGCTTAGTAAAATTTTGAATAAAATATTCTTGAAATGTTTTCCACGAAAATCTAAGTTCAATCTCAGTATACCATACTAAAGATTAGACAAAAGCTACTCACGACTATGAAATAAATGAAATCTCAACTAAGAATAAGTTTTAAAAGGATGTTGATATTTTCTCCTAAATTCATGCCTACAACATTTTAAGGCTACAGTGGACAAATAAAATTGATTTTTTTCAATTATTGATTTATATGTCTAAAACTTTGTGTGCTTGTATTATTGTATATTTACGACCTCTAAAAGCATAAAAAACACAAATTAGTGCAAAAACAATGAATACTTTTTTTCAAATTTCAAATTTCAATATTTTTTTAACAAAATTTCAAAATGTTCCAGGCGTCACAATTTTTTTTCAAACTTTGAATTTTCACTTAATTTCCAATCATTAGGCATGATGGCACAAAACAATGCATTATATGCAATGTTTTATGAGATAGTTTATAAAAGATGGCTGAAAATAAAAATTTTCAGTTGAAAAAATCATATAAATTTTCATTTTCAGCCATCTTTTATAAACTATCACATAAAACATTGCATGTAATGCATTGTTTTATGCAATCATGCCTAATGATTGGAAATTAAGTGGAAATTCAAAGTTTGAAAAAAAATTGCGACGCCTGGAACATTTTGAAATTTTGTTAAAAAAATATCTAAATTTGAAATTTGAAAAAAAAGTATTCATTGTTTTTGCACTAATTTGTGTTTTTTATGCTTTTAGATGTAGTAAATATACAATAATATAAGCACACAAAGTTTTAGACATATAAATCAATAATTGAAAAAATCAATTTTATTTGTCCACTGTAGCCTTAAAAATTGAAGTTTATAATGTGTTTTAACCAGCAAAACAGTTGCTTTTTTGTTGTTCAAAAATAAATGCGCCGAAAATTGACTAAAATAAACAAGAAACATTTGCGCGTTTATAAAAATAGTGGAATTTAGTTAGAGAAATATAATTACTTGGTAATGTTTTTCAAGAGTTTGGGAAGCAATAATTTGTCAAAATAAAAACTAGTAGTTTGCACTTCAGTAAAGCAAATTTCTATCTTTTAATAAGGAAACAATTACAGAAAATGTATTGATTCGATGTTGTAGAGACAACTTGAAAATGTTAGATGTGAAAAAAATAGATAGTAAAGCTTTCTTAATACTTAAATGAATCAGTTGTTTTTAATTACGCTATTGTTTTTTATAACTTTTATTTTGTAAGTTTATTAATTTATAACTTTTTCCCCATCTTTAAAGAGAATTATGTGATAATTCGTAACTTGTTCAGTAAAATTTTTATCTTCAATTCGATGGAAAAGGTAAAAAAGAAAGCAGCAAAATTAATGAACGTTTTGCTGAAAATAATTATTACTACTGTCAGATGTTAGCTTTCAATATATTTAACTTACTGAAGATGTCTTGCAATCTTGTCTGTCTCGAAAAAAAAGGCTTATCATTCATTACAGAATAGTGAAAGTAGCTACCTGTCATTATGATTGAAATGGAATGATTTACAATGATTCCAATAAAAATATTTTGGTTTAAAATACTTCTATGTGCTCCAACCAAAACATTTTACACATTCAATAGAGTCATGTAAGGAAAGGCGAGTCCATGGGGTTAAGTGGGAGTACATAGAAAAACATCGATTTTCTCTTTCTTTTATTGAGGTTTTTAGTTAATCCTCTTTCAAAGACATGTACTAAGATTGTGACAAATGTTCTTATTTTAGTTTTAGAAACTAGACCCAAGTTAAATGTTTAAAAAAGTATAAGCATATGCTTATTCGAAATGGCATGTTAAAAGTAAACTTCCCTCTGAGCGATTCCATACCAACTCACCGAAAAAAAAAAGTAGGTCGCACGACCGATTCGGATTTTTTTTTAATTTGGTACACAGATTGATGGTATAGAGGTATGAAAAAGCCGAAAAGGAAAGTTACCTGCTCCACTTATTTCCCGAGATACGGGTTCTCGAAGTTTGTCCGGACCTTCAAAATACCAAAAAATTGATGTTTTTTAATATTTTTTTCTTAAAATTTCTACTCATGCAATATGAAAGTGTTTGACATCTACGAAAACTAGCTACTCCTGGCATTCAGAAAAAAATATGGCAATGTTTATAATGGAAAATGTTAAGGTACAGCATTCTTAGAAGTTGCCATCACAAAAATTTGATTTTCCCGATTTTGCTAAAATTGAGGAATTTATTCCAAAAACAGGAAGACATAACCAAAGGTTTACTCACTTTCTGGTCGTGTACAGATGTTTACTATAAATGGTTACACAATGCATAACTTTGATTTCTCACTCCTTCTTGGAAATATTTTAGCTTAAAGATAAGCCATAAGGCAAAAAATGCGTTTTTGGCCATCTTGGCAGCCATTTTTCACATAAAGACAGAGCAGTAGAAACTTTAATTTGTTTTTAAACAAGCCACTGATATGTTAGCTATTCACAGGAAAAGAGTTTACTTTTGGTTATTTCTCCCATTAAGAGATATCCTGCTGACAGTATATGCATGTTTTTCGCGACTACCATATGCTTTTTGTTCCCCCTCTCATGGACTTAAAATTAATTAAACCAAAAAATAATGATATATTTATTAATAGCTGTATTATCTACCCACTATGTCATGAAATGTAATTATTAACTCATTGAACAATAAATTAGATAATTGATGAAAAACAAGAAAGAGTATTTCTCTGTTGCCTGAGCATATATGCATTCATAATTATAAAGCACTAAATACTTTCTTGAGAAATTAATTAACATAAAGGAGCTCAACATAGTTATATTTAAGCAATACCCAATCTTGTGATTGGGTATTGCTAATCCATATACTGATCTTTACAAAATTGACATGCGTTGAGCACTGATAAGAACACTAACAAGAAAAAGTTTACTCACTAAACACATTAGTTCACAGATACTATAAAGCATACATTCTATTTTCTACAAAATAATACTGCAACCAAAGAACAATGGTATCCTCCTGTTTATAGCCATCAATCAGGAACATCCAATCACAAGATTGGGTATTGCCTATGAGATAAATATTCGAAGCTCCTTTATTTTAATTGATTTTTCAAGAAATTCTTTAGTACCTACCCCTTTATACCCCTTGTTCTTTGTTGCAGTATTATTTTGTCAGAAAATAGAATGTACGCTTTATAGTATCTGTGAACTAGTATTTTAGTGAGTAAACTTATTCTTGTCAGTTCTTATCAGTGCTCAACACATGTCAGTTTTGTAAAGATCAGTATGGGAATAAATTAGTTACAGTAATTTTAATTCTTCAAGCATGGCTTTATATTAAATTATTTATTTAATTATTTTGTAAATATTCAACTTTTAATAAGGTAAAATGGAATTCGATGCTGAAATTAGTAGCGTCTTTATCACCATGCTCAGTTAGTTGCCATCAAATGAAATTTGTCATAAAATATCCTACATCAAACGAAAAGACCTCATTTATTTTCCTGATATTCATGTGATATTCAAGAAATTCTTCAATTAAAAACAGGAGTATCCCAATCACAAGATTCGGTATTGCTTATAATATAAATATTTAGAGCTCCTTTATGTTAATTAATTTCTCAAGAAAGTATTTAGTGCTTTATAATTATGAATGCTAATGCTCAGGCATCAGACAAATATTATTTCTTGTTTTCATCAATTACCTCATTTATTGTTCAATGATTTAATAAATTACATTTCATGACATATTGGGTAGATAATACAGCTATTAATAAATATATCATTATTTTTTGGTTTAATTAATTTTAAGTCCATGAGAGGGGGAACAAAAGCATGTAGTCGTCGCGAAAAACATGCATATACTGTCTGCAGGATATCTCTTAATGGGAGAAATAACCAAAAGTATTACTCTTTTCCTGTGAATAGTAACATATCACGTGACTTGTTTATAAAAAAATTAAAGTTTCTAACTGCTCCCCCCTTTATGCGAAAAATTGGCTGCCAAGATGACCAAAAACGCATTTTTTGCCTTATGGCTTATCTTTAAGCTAAAATATTTCCAAGAAGGAGTGAGAAGACCCACAAAATTTATTACGTAGCAATTTACAGGGAGGACCTGTACACTACCAGAAAGTGAGGAAAACCTTGGTGTTCGTTTGCCTTTTTTTTGTAATAAATGCCTCAATTTTAGCAAAATATGCAAAATCAAGTTTTTGTAGTGACAACTTCAAAGAGCCCTGTACCTTGGCAATTTTCATAATGAACGTTCTAGTATTTTTTTCGGAATGCTTGGAGTAACTAGTTTCCATAGATATCTAACACTTTTATTTTGCATGAGTACGATTACTACTATTAAAATCTGTCCGCGTCTGTCTGTCTGTCTGTCTGTCTATCTGTCTGTCTGTCTATCTGTCTGTCTGTCTGTCTGTCCGTCTGAAGCTTGAACTCCTCAAAAACCGCTGAGCGTAGAGAATCAAACATAATACCATTCGATTCGAAATTTTCTAAGGAAGACAATAAGACCAACCGCGTAATTGCCCGACGTTAATTAGCTGAGATATTAATTAAAACGTTAATTAAAACAAACTTAACTTTCGCTACTTGCTGCAATTTCCCCTAAGGGAAGATGCCGTATATGAGTTTTTTGCTCCAACTACTGCATGCGATGCATTTTATCCAATCGCATTTTTTTCCGATGGTTCGGTGTCGTTGTCTAGGTCTATGTTTCGAGTAGGATCATTCTTTTCTCTAGGACATGTCGAAAAGCTACGGCATCTTCCCCTCAAAAAATACTGCATCTTAACCAAAGGCACTTAACCCAAATTCGGGTACTTATCAGAGTAGTAAGAATGACAAAACACTAAAAAAACTCCCTTTCAACCAGCAGTAAATCAGAACCAATTTATGTATACTCTCAATATTCATGCTCTTTCATTCTGACTAGTAGCTATTTTGTTGATTCTTGTGGGAAAAAAACATGATACAAAATATTCCCCAATGAAGCGTCTTCCCCCAAACTACCTTAATACTTTTTTAAAATCAAAATAAAGCTAAATACCTCTTGTTAGTTGCCCTATTTAGCTTCAGGTCCGTCACTTAGGTCATGAGAAAAGAAAATTCTATTCCACATAGTATTTTTACAGTGTCAAAAGTAATGTAACATCCATATCACTATATGATATACCATACGAAATATTATTTGAGGATTGGAAATATGTGCCAAAATTGAAGGTTCCGGGGTGCTTACTGTGCGTTGCTTGTTTGCAAACAAGTACTTTTTTATTCGCTATAAATGTGCTTTCGTTTTGAATTAAATATTGTTACTCGTCCTTCAATTTCAATTAATTCTCACGTTTTAGCAGGATAGCACAGCGGACCACCTGGCAAAAACTCGCAGGCCCCCGGAAGTTCGCGGAACACACTTTGGGAAACCGCGACATATTAGGCCGCACTATTGGAAATTTTATGTATATATTTTTTTAAATGCACAATGATCTAGAAGTAATGGCGTAAAGATTTAATTTTGAAGTAAAATATTTATCTTTGTAAAGTAAATTATAGATTTCTACATAGAAAAATTCTTTTAAAAATGAATTTAAAAACTCAATATAAATTGCACCTAATCTTTCACATCTATAAAAAAAAAAGAAGAAGAAATTGAGTGCTTTATTTTCAAAAATAATTCAAAAAACTTTTTTTTTTTCGCTTATTTTCCCCATTGAGTAGTTTTTGTTTCTGGAAAATATTAATATTTTCATTGATCTAAAAGTTCACTAAAGATAAGAGTGCAAAAGTAAACTTGCGTATGTTTTGTTGTCTGAAAAATTATTTAAAAGTAATATTATAGTACTGAAAAAAAATGCTATTAAAATCCATTAAATATTGGAAAAGATAATTTCATGAATCTCAAAAAAGTTCTTTAATGTGCATCTGTTGCATAGAAAGTTCTTTTTCGCAACGTTTATCTGAAGCAAATTTACGTGCTAGTTCCGAAGTTTTGGTTTTAGTACTCCCAATACCCCAAAATATAATTTGGGACTTACTCTAATATTAAGCGCAAAAATAAACTCAAAACTATTTTACAACAAGTTTGTATAACTATGCTACTCCTGTCATATTTTAATCCAAATTATAGCAATTATGAAATTCGGGCTAATTTTTCTATGTCACAACAATTCAACGATTTCATTGGCTGCTGCGACACTGTAATTAGATTTTCGTAATATGATTGCATAACTAATAATTGGGTCATTCCACGTTAGTTCCCCCGGTCATGTAACCCATGTCCTCAGATTTTGATAAAATTTGGTGTACTTAATATTTTTATGGTGGTAAGTAACCATATGAATTCTTTTACCCATATGTGATCTGGTTTTTGTTTTACAGGCCGTCAAACTTTTCAAAAAATTGCATTTTCCGTCAACCGCTAAGCCTAATCTGCATGTATACGCATCTCTTCAGTAAATTGTGACGGGTGCAGAAATCTTTCAATATTTCTAAAAATTCTCAGATATGTTGCTGAAAGTATGAGGATTTAAAAAAATACTTGAAATTTATGTAACATAATTTTGTTTGAATAAAATTTGCATAAACTACGACAAGCATTTTTTTTCTTGTGCAAAACATGAGTTTACTTAAGTGGCATTTCACGAAAAGGCGGAGGTCCTATTCAATAATAGAAGCATTCGAAATGAACTTGAAGGTGTGTTCTATCATTGCAAAGAATAAAATTAGTGGTCTTTTTCGTTTTCTCGTTGCTATTGCACAATATACACATTTCAGTACCAAAATTTTTGAAAAAAAGTTCTAGTCGTTTTCTTAACCTAAAATTCACTGAAAAGCAAACATACCTTTATTTTTAAGTGTATTTACAGCCCTATTATGCTACTTAAACATCATCTTAATCCCTTATTAAGCAGAAAGAAAAGTGAGAAATAATTTATGACTCCCAAATTCAGTTGTTAAGTTCAGCAAAATATCAGTTGTAGAAAAAAGATGTGCAAAACATGAATTTACTTTAGTAGCTTTTTTATGAAGAGGCGGAGGTCATATTCAATAATAGAAGCATTCGAAATAAACCTAAAGGTGTGTTCTATTATTGCAAATAATAAAATTAGTGGCTTTTTTTCGTTTTCTTGTTGCTACAATACACAGATTTTAGTACCAACATTTATGAAAAAAGTTCTAGTCATTTTCCTAGCTTATTTTTTAATATTTTATGTATAAAGTAAGCATAGCTCATGCTTTTGTACCATACAAACGTATTATATTTATTTTTCATGATTTATAATTGTATTGAATGTGCGAATAAGAGATAGGATAGCACAATGTTTGAAGAAAAAATAATAATGAAAAATATGAGTTTTTGAATATTATCGGATTGTTTGTCTTTGAAGTGTTTGTGTGATCCTGTTTTTAGCAAATTTAAGGAATATACTGTTTGATATTTTAACGCTCGACCTTCCTTACATTTGCGCATGTATCAGGTCTCTTATTTTATCAAAATAAGGGTCATAGTGATAAGAGGGATAAAGAATGTGAGTGGGTTTTCTATTTTAGTTTGTTTGTTTTTCATTGGATTTGCTTATCAGGAAGGTTGGTTTGCGCTGATAAATTAATAATAGAAGATAATTAAAAAGCAAGAGCCCCGGACAGACATAATTCAATAAAAATAAACTAGAAATTTCAGCATCCAGTGAGGAGCAAATACAGCTTTCGACACTTACTATTGGATTTTAAAAGAAAAAAATTGAAAATTTTCAAGTAAGTGACTATGCTGGACTTGAAGCAAGACTGTCTTTTACATAAGAAAGGACTATTATCTTTACTATAACCAAGAAATGGTAAGATGTTAGATGAAATAACTACGTCAAACGGTCCGTAACATAGGATTCTGGAAGATGTTACTATTTTCTTCAAAGGAGGATTGAATATGTACAAAATAAGTATTCCGAATATTTCATGATAACATGACTTCAACAAGTCAGTATACATCAAACAGTATATTCCTTAAATTTGCTGAAAACAGAATCACACAAACAATTTAAAGATAAACAATCCGATAATATTCGGAAACTCATATTTTTCATTATTATTTTTTCTTCAAAGATTGTGCTATCCTATCTCTTCTTCGCACATTCAATACAATTATAAATCATTAAAACTGAATATAATACGTTTTTATGCTACAAAAGCATGAACAATGCTTACTTTACACATAAAATATTGAAAATTAAGCTAGGAAAAGGACTAGAACTTTTTTCAAAAATGTTGGTACTGAAATGTGTATGTTGTGCAATAGCAGCAAGAAAACGAAAAAAGGCCACTAATTTTATTCTTTACAATTATATAAAACACCTTTAGGTTTATTTCGAAAGCTTCTATTATTGAATATGACCTCCGCCTCTTCATAAAAAAGCCACTAAAGTAAATTCATGTTTGCACATCTTTTTTCTACAACTGATATTTTGCTGAACTTAACAACTGAATTTGGGAGTCATAAATTATTTGTCACTTTTCTTTCTGCTTAATAAGGATTAAGATGATTTTTAAGTAGTATAATAGGGCTGTAAATACACTTAAAAATAAAGGTATGTTTGCTTTTCAGTGAAATTTAGGTTAGGAAAATGACTAGAACTTTTTTTTCAAAATTTTGGTACTGAAATGTGTATATTGTGCAATAGCAACGAGAAAACGAAAAAAACCACTAATTTTATTCTTTGCAATGATAGAACACACCTTCAGGCTCATTTCGAATGCTTCCATTATTGAATAGGACCTCCGCCTCTTCGTGAAATGCCACTTAAGTAAACTCATGTTTTGCACAAGAAAAAAATGCTTGTCGTAGTTTATTCAAATTTTATTCAAGCAAAATTATATTATATAAATTTCAAGTATTTTTTATTAAATCCTCATACTTTCAGCAACATATCTGAGAATTTTTAGAGATATTGAAAGATTTCTGCACCCGTCACAATTTACTGAAGAGATACGTATACATGCAGATTAGGCTTAGCGGTTGACAGAAAATGCAATTTTTTGAAAAGTTTGACGGCCTGTAAAACAAAAACCAGATCACATATGGGCAAAAGAACTCATATGGTTACTTACCACCATAAAAATATTAAGTACACCAAATTTTATTAAAATCCGAGGACATGGGTTACAAAATCCCGTTTCCCTGGGTGATTTGACATGAATTGACCCAATTGTCAGTGTTTCATTACTTTTCTAATGGAAAGTGTTTACAAGCAAATTTCGTCAAAACAAATGAATTGATTTAATATAAATACTTATAATCAACTGAATCATTCATTTTAAGTCGTGAGCTACGGATAATACACTTACTCAAATTGGAAGGACGTCTAGCATATTTCAATGCAAGAACCACGCTTGAAGTTTACTGGAAAGGAGTTGTGAACGGCACATTAATTAATCAAGGTGAAACCAGAGTGAATATGACATATGTTATATAAAGCAAAAGAAAAAAAATGTGTTTTTTTTTTTTTTTTTTTTTAATATACAGTGCGTTTCGAAATGATAGGTCCACCAGTAAAAACGAAAGTTATGCTGGTAAAAAAAGGCTGTATTGGGTACAAAGTACTATTTTATAAACTACATTACTTCATTCAATTTAAAATAGCTCATAAATAATTTTTAAATAGTAAGAATAATGAGAGAAACTAAAATTAGATGAAACAGCTGTTTCGAAAAGATAGGTCCACTGAACCAAACATCAAATAAAGGTTGAATTAATAAGAAATTTTTCTGATTTATTTTCTGAATAAGCTCATAAATCCTATTTGGCATGGTTTCTACAAGTTTTTGCAAACAATTTGTAACGATTTTTGACCATTCGGAGGAAATAACCCTTTTTAAGTCTGCAGTACTATTGTACTGCCTTCCGCCTGCATACACCGCTCTTGCGAGTATACCCCACATGTTTTCTGCTGGATTCAGGTCGGGGCTGCAAGATGGCTAATCGATAACATGTACAACATTATCCAGAAACCATTCAAAAGTGGACTTTGCAGAGTGCAGAGTAGCATTGTCCAGTTGTAACATGAAGAATGGGCCCCCAATGGGTGCTGAGTGTGGAAGAAAATATTGTTCAAACAGCTTGTTATAGCCAGCAGCATTCAAACGATTGTCTACATGTGCTATATCAGTTTTTCCTGTCCCTCTGAATCGGGCACACACCATAACGAAACCACCATCAGCTTGCCTCTTCGAGAATATCTGTCTATCGTTACGCAGACCGTGCCGGTAATACTGACAGCCATCTGGACCATCCAGGTCGAATTTCTGGTCATCACTGAATAGTGAATATCACACGATACCCATCTTGTTTCCAGGACATCACTTCCTGGGCAATTTTAATCTCTTTTCTTTGTGCTTTTTAGTCAGTTTCGGAGCCGCTTTTCTCTTCAAGCAAACTAAATTGCCGAACTTCTTTACCGCTCTGTGGACTGTAGATTTTGACATTGAAGGGCTGAGTTGCTTGGCCAAAGTGGATATGCTCATTCTTAACAGATTTTAGATCCCGTACGATAGTGCTTCGTTGTCGGGGTGTCAGTTTTGATGGGCGGCCAGATGATTTTTTACTGCCGTAAACATTTCTAAATAGCAAAAAATTGTTTGCAACACTTTGCGATCTGTTTAAAAGCTTACCTATTTCTCTAATCGATTTTTTCGACTGTTTAAATGCATCAATTTTCCCCTGCTCAACCAGCGACAGACTGCAACTACAACCGGTTTTGTTTGACTACAAAGTGCTGTTCAAATCTGTTTAAATACCTCCATAGCAGCAGGCATAATCCCGCAGTAAGGCTAAGCAACGATACTTATGCAAATTTTTGGAAATAAACGTGGTTGGGGCCAAATTTCTGAAGGCGGACCTATCTTTTTGAAACGGTCTGAAAATGAAAATTTGCATCAAATAAGAAGAAATGATTTATTTTTAGGAAATTTCATCAAACATAGTTATAACAACTACAGACGTATAATCACTATAAAAAAAGTGATTCATATTCTCAATTAAGAGTCGAACTTTTGAAAAATAAGGGTGGACCTATCATTTCGAGACGCACTGTATATATATATATAAAATACCCCAGTGGCCACTGTGACCCCTCTTGCCTTTTTAGGCATGTGGTTAAATATTTATACTTCTATGAGGCCAATTACTTAATAATTAAATACGCACTCAAAAAAGGTCATCTTATGAGAAGTCGGAAATTTTCGTTGGATTCAGTTGGATACATTTTGTTTTTTTGAACAACAAACTGAGAAGGTCACAGGTGCCCTTCCATTCTTCAAGTGTTAATGCTTGCGCTAAAATCTAAACGTTTTAGTTGCAAAAAAAAAAGCATGCTTTTAGTCTGCAGGAAAACTGTAAAAGTAAATTCAATTGAAGTATATTTCTGGAAAACGCAGTAGTAATCAATTAGGACAAAAATTTAAGTTCGCTTATTTTCAGCACATTTATTAGGTTTTATAACTTCTTTTCGTCTCATTTTTTTATCATCTTTTTTACTATCATTAAAACAAATAGATTTATACGTATGTATGTGTGTATGTGTGTACATGTGTATGTATGTATGTATAAATATACGTATTAATAAAGGTTTCTGTGAAAACGTTCTGTGAAAAAGGTTTCTGATTTAATATCTTTTCAAAAATTTGATTCGTTTTTTAAAGTTTTTTAAAAATACTTTCTAAATATTTTTTTTCAAAAAAGCATGTAATGTCCTATTATTAAATATAATAAACTGAAATACCATATTATATTTAGTAATTGAAAACTCTTTTTGACTTGATAAATCTCAACTTACTCCATTAAAAATACAAAAAGCAGGCATTTTTAATGGGCCTAAATCCATACAAATGGAAAGAAAATAGAAACGCTGTGAAGATAAAATGTTCTCCTTTTTTAATATGACAAAGGCACTCCCGATTTCCGCCTCCTTCCCTTTCCGGGGAAAGATCTCTGAATTGAGAGAAAAGCCATGAAAAAACGAACATGAAAAATGTACGATAAAATTTTAAGAATGATAAAGGAACGACATCGGAACGCAGTTCACTTCCTCCGTCTATGTTTACATCTATTCTTCAATGTACTCTTAAGTTCTATTCATCTTTCCAGCTTTTTCTATTCATCTTGGATATTTGTTTGCTCCCGCTTTTTGTTTGTTCAAGTTTTGCAATTTTTTTCAAAGTTAGTTTTCGTTTAAAACTATGGTTTAAAATTAGTAATTAAAGGCAATAAATAATGCACTGATAGATTGCATCATCTATAGTTTATTTTATATGTATCCTTAGGTTAAAGGGCTGATTTAGTTAAAAAGGAAAGGCAATTAAAAACAATAGAGCTGAGACAATTATAGAGAGTAAAGGTACCACGTCCCACCTAAGAGGAATCATTTTTAAGCCTGTTGTGTTAATGAAAAATGGAAAATAATGAATAAAACTATTCTTTTTTGTCGGCATAGATGCTGTGTTAAATAGATCAGTACTAACAGTTATGAAATAAATTACCAACAATTAAAAAACGAAATTGTCACCTTAAGGCAAATTTCCCTGAAAGTCAGACAATTCGCTCCGTTCTCCCGTTATGCAATGCCCAGCTTAAAAAAAAATTACAAAAAATTTTATAATCTGGAACAGTGGTAGTAATTAGCAAAATTAATACGAATCAGTTTATGAGTAACATAACAAGTATTAAATTATGATATTTTACATATTTTTTTCCTGTAGAGGAGAGAGGGGCACATGTGAACAGAGACACATGTGAACAAACGATATTTTACCAAGTTCACATGAAGAAATAAACCTGAAAAAAAATTATGAAGATGGTAACACAAGTACAATATCCTGCCTGAAATGTCCAAGATCTAAACCATTTTGTTTTTTAGTTATCATAAGATCTTATATTTAAGGTGCCAATATACTTTTATATTCCAGTTCTCGGGGTAAAAACGTAGTAGAAACTATTTTATTGTGATTTAAACTTTATTCGTCTTGAAATGGCATCAATAAGGGAAGTTTTCATGCACTATTTTTTTTTAATTGAAACAAATATAGTTTTTTTTTTTTTTTAATTAGGCCTAAGTTGAGATAAGGGGCACATGTGAACACATTATGTAGGGACAGGTGTGAACAGTTCTTCTGTGCCCCATAATGGTATTTAGTTATTTCAATTTCAAGAATTGTTGTTATTTTTATTTATTGAATAGTCTAATTGAGAAATATTGAATAATTAAAAGTTTTCATACTCAATATTTAATTAAAATCTGAAAGATTTTCAAAGAAAAGAAAGTTAAACTTGCTAAACTGTGGAAAAATGAACAGTTAAAAATTTTAGTAAGTGACGCTGAGTCCGACACTAAATTTGAAGACAACAACTATCAAGAAATTTGTGCTGAAGTCCACCTTGCACCAGAAAATTTAGCTGTGAATGACTTTGTCATCGTAGAATTCACTACCAAAAAGACAAAAATTCACTATGAATGAAACTTTTATGTTTCCAAAAACAGATGATACATCGGTGGTAAACACTCTGATGATATTCTGCTAAAATTACCACAACCTACAATTTTAGGTGGCACATGTCGAGTTGCATCTTCTGTTTCTATTTTTGTAAAACTTGAAGGTTACAATGTTCGTTGAATAGAGTCAATAGTCATGTTGAATAAATACCTTGATATTTTCATTGTAAGTGTTTGTTAATGTGTAATAAGCACTATATTTAAAAATATGCGTATGTGCGTAGGTGTATTTTATTTCCATGTATGTATCCGTGTTTACTTGTACCCCAGGTGTAATTTCAATGCGCCAACCGCCCCTCCCCCTACTGAGGCAGATGTGATCAAATTTAACAAATTTCAGGCTTTTTTTTTTTTGGCTGGAATTCACTGTTGAAGAAGGGAGGTAACTGCCTGAAGATATTAACAAATGATTGATTTATCATGTATAGCACCTATTTCTTTTATATCTCAAATTTTAATAATGAAAAATATACAAATATGTCATTTTTGTTCACATGTGCCCCCTCTCCCCTACTTATTACTTATAGTTCTAAGAATCATAATAATCGGTAGAAAACAGTAAAAATTACTGGGCGCTTTTCCAAACACTTCTTTGCATACAGATTGGAAGTGTCGTAAGTTCACTGTGTAGGCACTTTAGAGCTGTGTCATTTAACGGGCGAGACGTGTATGTCTGCATTACTCTAGTAATAAAATCCCGAAGCATCCGATCCGGAGGTCACGGGATGTCACTTCTGACCTCCCAAATATTTTCCTTTATGCAGAAAATGTTGTCTTACTAATCCCAGTATTGCAACTTTTATGAAGAGAGCATTAACTGTACTTTAATTTGTCATATTCAAATCAAATATTCGAGTGGCCCAGGGTAGCTTAGTGCAAATGGTGCTGGGTTCAGGATCGGATTGTTCCTTGTTCGGAGTAAGACGCCGCCAAATACCCAAATGAAACATGATAAGTATCAGCTTGTAAAATCAGCATGTTCGGCAGTCCTGTGGCATGTCTTCGTAATTATCATGAGTGCAGAAATGCTGAACACTGCTCAACTCCCTTTCAGAGCTGTGTCAAAATTATAGAGTTGGCGCTACCATCTATCGAGGCCCAAACAGAATCCTTTTCAATTGGGTTCCCCACATTCAAAGAAGGGGCTACCTTATGCCTTTATAATTCATTAGGCAAGAGAAAAAATCTTAGCTTTCCCAAGCGGCATTATCAATGACAACAATACTTAAGCATAACTTGAAAATTTATGCCGGACATTTTTTTTTTTTTTGCTTGCAGTAAAATGTTCGCTTTTTTGCAACAAAGGATTTTTATAACATCCAGTGGTTTCACCATAATCAAACAAAAAAAAACTTTTTAAAAAACAAATTGCGTTATTTATGCTATTTTCAAGAAGTTTACAAAAACAGGAAATATATTTTTATCTGTTTACTTATTTGTTTATACTTTATCACATAAATCCCTTAAAAAGTAAGAAACTGAATTACTCGAAAATATGTGTGTTCAAACTTCCTTTGTACTTTAAACAACTGTTATGGGTCTTTTTACCTCAGTTTAATGGCTCCCTGGTGAAAATGTATTTTTCACAAGATATGTTTCTTTGCGTCCATTTCTAAATCCTTTAAGTCTTTCACTGTTTTTCCATCTTTAAGTATCGCTTAAGTGACGCAGAAATAAAAGCAAACATTGAAATTGTTTTTTCAGCATATTTTTTATAAGGCTTAAAAGTAAATCTTGTTTGACGTCTCATTTTTTCTCAGTAATGCAATAGATTAAACTCCGTCTCTACAAACTTAATAAAATAATATATGTTTAAGAGTATTAAGTGCTCATCATCAAACTGCAATAAAGACTGTTAATGTTTAGAAGTTTTTACTCATTATAGAATCAATTTATTTATAAGCCAATAGTGTTATATAATATGTTTGAGGCTTTGAATAGAGGTTTAAAATATAGTTATGAAAACATTCGAGAAATAGTGGAAGCCTCTTACCGATAATTTACTTTTCTTTGTATTGATATACAGGGTGTCCACTCCAATCGTGGACCAATAGCTAATTTCTAAACCGTTAGAGATAAGCATATAGTTTATTTAGGAAAAAATCTCCAAATTACGAAAGACATTTTGGGTCTATTCAATGTTTTTCAAAAAATCATATTTTGAAAGAGTTACGAAATTTAAATTTTTATACAGCCCCCCAGTCCTATCAATCATATTTAGTAAAAAATTCTTGACACTTTAACGTTTAAAACTAAAAAAAAATCACTCTTCTACCACAAAAATTGACCGAGTTATGACGTTTTGAAAAATCAAGATTTTGAATGATTTCGCATACGGTCCCTTAAGCGATCTCTCGATGACGTCATGAAATAATGCAAAATCTTGATTTTTCAAAACGTCATAACTCGGTCAATTTTTGTGGTAGAAGAGTGATTTTTTTTTAGTTTTAAACGTTACAGTGTCAAGAATTTTTTACTGAATATGATTGATAGGACTGGGGGGCTGTATAAAAATTTAAATTTCGTAACTCTTTCAAAATTTGATTTTTTGAAAAACATTGAATAGACCCAAAATTCCTTTCGTAATTTGGAGATTTTTTCCTAAATAAACTATATGCTTATCTCTAACGGTTTAGAAATTAGCTATTGGTCCACGATTGGAGTGGACACCCTGTATATTGCTTAATGCTTTGTACTTTGCATCAAAACAAGAAATCCCTTTGAAAAAAGAGTGCATGAAATGCTTGTTGTGCTAACGATTCTTTTCATGGAACTATTAAAAATGCAACAGCTAGGTATTAAACTGCAAAAACTATCGTCTGTTAGTATGAAAGCAACTGTAATTAAAACAAAATGAAACAATGTAAGTAAAATCATTTCATTGCTGCATTTTTGTTCATCGTCTGCAAAGTTTTGCTTGTGTATCAAGGAAATCGTGAAAAATATTGTCTGCTAGTGGAGATAAACTTTATTTGAAAGAAAAAAATCTGGTATGGACCCCACACTACTTCCTTTTACATGTAAATTTCTTAGTAGATGCCTTAAGGCTCATTCTACGCCAAATCACCTAATTTTAATAATCGGCCGTGCCGTCATGTCTCGGATTTTGTTCAATGTTTTTTTACGGATAAATACCTATGAGATTAACTCAAATTAATTTTTTTAGATTTTTTGAATAAAAATTTAGAGTTGTAGAATTTTTTGAAATTTTGATTTTTTCAGAATTTTAACTTTTTTATTTAGGTATGCATTTTAAAAAAGCTCTATAACTTCCTCATTTTTAATTCAATTAAGCCAGTTTACGTATCATTTTAAAGCTAATTATTTTCTCCTTCAATATTAGAGACAAAAATGAGATTGTGAAACATAAAATTTTGCCAATGGTCCTCTGAAGTCAGATTTTGTGTTTTTTCCATTGGTATGTTCAATAGGTCATATCTCCGGAGTACAAATTAAGAACTGCACAATTTTTTTTTTCAGTGATGACAACATCATGTACTTTTTGTGTATAAAAAATTAAGAGGGTGTTTTTTGTTGTTTTTGAATAAAAAAATCAAGTGTGTTTTTTCAGTTGGTATGATCAATAGGTCATATCTCCGGACTACCAACTAAGAACTGCACGACACTTTTTTTCTGTTATGACAACATCATACCCTTTTTATTTTTCAGTGATGACAACATCATACACTTTTGTGTATAAAAAATTAGGACGGAGCTTTTTGCAGTTTTGAATAAAAAAATCAAACGTGTTTTTTCAGTTGGTATGATCAATAGGTCATATCTCCTATCTGGTCATACCAGCCAACAAATGCGCCACTTTTTTTTTTCCATAATGAAAACATCATGATGTTTTTATGATCAAGAAATTAGAACGAAGTTTTTTCTGTTATTTTGAAATAAAAATATAACATTTTTTTTCAAAAAACTTTACTTTAAAATCAACTTTTGAAACTTAAATTTGAGATTCACTCAGCATCACACGTCACAAGCAGATGAAAATGTATCCTATTTATTACATTCAAATAATTGATGGTAGTTTTATATTGTTCTATAGCTTGGATGCTTTGGTAGTGAAAAGTCACTGCATAATTGTTTTACTCTTCAGTAATTATTTGCTAGCCACTTCATCAACCGACAGGAATTACGATAAAGCAAACTGGAATGTCTTTAAATATACTTTTATTCATAGTTTGACAAAAAACACTCGCGAGCTCTTGGTGGTTGGAAAAATTTTATATTCGGTTTCCATTATTCTGAAATTTACGTAACATTTTAAAATTTGTTATCGAATGAAAGCATAAAAATTTCATGAATAACAATCTTTATTTCTTTGATGTTCCGACAGTGGCAACAAAAGGTTTTTCAAACACAGAAACCTTCTTCACTAATATGCTCTTCGTGTCTAATGGCTTTAAGAAGTGATTCTCTATGCTGCCTACTATTCTTAAGGCTCTTTCATATCTTTGCTTTAAAAAATCTTCATTTTCAACCACTTCCACTGCTGTAACGAAAAACATCTGTATCCCCTTTAAGTTTTGAGAGGCAAATTGAAATAAATCATGTGCATTTAAAATCTGTCCTTCGACAGTTCTTTGAAGACTTGCTCTTATCGCAAGCCGTTTTATTGTGCCCCCTACTCCATCGCATGCATTCTTGCCATGACTCGTGGCAAAAAAATTCCCAATCTGCTGCCATGTCGTGGTCTTCCTTGTGATAGCATAGTTTTTTTTTTTTTTTTTTTTTTTTTTTTTTTTTTTTTTTTTCAATTTTACGGAGTTTTTAAACTTATCGAAAACTTGATTTTTAAAGAAATTTGTTTTAAAAATTCAATTTTTTTTTAATTTCAGAACAAAATAAAAAACACCCTTCTAATATCTTGATCATAAAAACATTATGATGTTTTCATTATAAAAAAAATGGCGCAGTTGTTAACTGGTAATCCGGAGATATGACCTATTGATCATACCAACTGAAAAAACAGGTTTGATTTTTTATTTCAAAACTACAAAAAGCACCCTCCTATTTTTTATACATAAAAAGAGTATGATGTTGTCATAACAGAAAAAAAATATCGTGCAGTTCTTAGTTGGTAGTCCGGAGATATGACCTATTGATCATACCAATTGAAAAAACACGTTTGATTTTTTTATTCCAAAACTGCAAAAAGCACCCTCCTAATTTTTTATACATAAAAAGGGTATGATGTTGTCATAACTAAAAAAAAGTGTCGTGCAGTTCTTAGTTGGTAATCCGAAGATATGACCTATTGATCATACCATCTGAAAAAACACACTTGATTTTTTTATTCCAAAACAACAAAAAACACCCTCCTAATTTTTTATACATAAAAAGTATATGATGTTGTCCTCACTGAAAAAAAAATTGTGCAGTTCTTAGTTGGTACTCCGGAGATATGACCTATTGAACATTCCAATTGAAAAAACACAAAATCAGACTTCAGACGACCATTTGAAAAATTCTATTTTTCACAATCTCATTTTTGTCACTAATATTGAAGGAGAAAATAATTAACTTTAAAATGATACGCAAACTGGCTTAATTGAATGAAAAACGAGGAAGTTATAGAGCTTTTTCAAAATGCAAACCAAAAATTAAAAAGCTAAAATTCTGAAAAAATCAAATTTCAAAAAATTCTACAACCTTAAATTTTTATTCAAAAAATCTAACAAAATTGATTTGAGTTTATCTCATAGGTATCTATCCGTAAAAAAATATTGAACAAAATCCGAGACATGACGGCACATAGCCTTAGGCGATTTGACGTGGAATGACCCTTAAGAGTTAAAATAGTGTTTAGAATGAACAAGATAACAATTCAAGCATTTACGTCCCTAATGTGCCACGAAACAATGCAAAAAATGATTTACAACGATTCATTTTCTAAATATCGCCGACTTTAGCATCATTCAGTGGATTTTTCGCAAAATACCGCCAATAGGGCTAAATTGAACCCAAACCCATGAAATAACTTTTTTCGCCAAATTTGTCGCCAATTTGGAGATATGTCACCAAGCTGACGACAAGCACTTGGCGACCAAAAGCTTGGCGATATATCGCCAAGTGGTAGCGCCAATTTATATCACTTAAGTCTGCATTGATATTAACACTGATTCACCCCAAAAAAGGAATAAAACACCCCCTTGGTAATATTCAAATGCAACCAATGACCTTTCATTAGGGCACCCCTACTTTCGCTCAGTTTAGGTACAAAGGAAAACGGTTTTTGCTGTTTGATGCAAGTTTTGCACAGCGATTCATATTATGTTCATCCTGCAGACATGCAGATACTGCCGTTTACCTGCCCAAAGTATCGAAAAGCGCGGTTACTGCTAATAACCATTAGTTAAAAAACAGTTTTTTTTCCATGGGAAACCGAAAAAAGATGTTTGTACCATAAAACTAATGTTACATAGATTTCAAAAATGCAAAAAAAAATTAAAATCGAAAAATTTGCAGTTACTGCCATTTACCTGCCCACGGCAAATGTACACATTTGTAACAACTAAGTTTTTTTTCCTCTTGTTAGTGTCAGCAGGAAGTCACAATCTTCCTTCGCTTAATAGGAATTAAGACAAAGATGGCGACTCTTCAGAATGCTAGCATCCAACAGATTATGATAATGTCTTGGTCTTGATAAATGGCTGCACAATCTTTCCAGTTTTGGTGCAGTTCCAAAGAAGAGGCGGGAAGTTTTCAAAAACTGTATACTAGGGTGATTCAGAAATGTATGGAAAAAAATAAACTTTGTATTTTTGTGCGTCTTACCCTCTTATTTTGTGCCACTATATACACTGATTACACTGTTCGACAAAAAAAAACCTTGAAAATGCTTCTGGTATTTTGAAGGCTGATTCTTATGTAAAATGACCCCCTGAATCCGAATATGACCCCCGTTTTCCCCCATCACGTCCCAATTTTTTTTTAAAACGCCCCCCTTTTTTTTTTCATTTTTCCTTAGTTTCAGGGCTATTATATTTTTTTTGGAGGGGAAAGGAGCCTTATATTCACCAATAAATTTTTTTGAAGGTCAAGAGAGACTCAAAGTTTAAAATCATGAGCTCCGAGAAAAAATCGGGGAACTTGGGGGGGGCGTGGCCCCCCAAAATATTTGAAAAATCACCAAAACCGATCTTTTTATTCTAGTTTCTTTAAAAAGACCTTTAAAACATTTTTTTCGGTGCAGAACCAGAGTATAGGATCCGCTTCTATGGCTCCTGGGTCAAAAAAAATTTTCACGCTGTAAAATTTTTAAAAAAAGATAAAATAATGCTTTAAAAATCGCACTTTGCACTCGAGTTTTAAAGCAGGTCTTCAGCCAAAAAAAAAACAAAATTGTGGCTGATTCTTATGTCAAATGACCCCCTATTTCCAAATATGACCTCAGTTTCCCCCCTCCACCCCCTCTTTCCAGAGAGTCCCCCCCCCAATTCAGAGTCATTTTACTAATTCGGAGGGGAAAAGTACATTACGTAACCCGTTAACATAATTCTAAAAGGCAACAGCGGTTCAAAGTTCAAAATCATGTACATGTGTACCAAAAATATAAACTATGGCGGTGTACCCCCCCCCCCCCAAAAAAAAAAAAATCTTCTTTTCTTGTTTTTCTAAGAGACGTTTTAAACCTTTTTTTTTTTGTGAAAAATCAGAGTATTGAATTTTCTTTTCTTTTTTTTGGGGGGGGGGGGAGGGGGGAGGTATACCGCCCTAGTTTATATTTTTGGTACACATGTACATGATTTTGAACTTTAAACCTCTGTTGCCTTTTAGAATTATGTTAACGGGTTACGTAATGTACTTTTCCCCTCCGAATTAGTAAAATGACTCTGAATTGGGGGGGGACTCTCTGGAAAGAGGGGGTGGAGGGGGGAAACTGAGGTCATATTTGGAAATAGGGGGTCATTTGACATAAGAATCAGCCACAATTTTGTTTTTTTTGGCTGAAGACCTGCTTTAAAACTCGAGTGCAAAGTGCGATTTTTAAAGCATTATTTTATTTTTTTAAAAAAATTTTACAGCGTGAAAATTTTTTCTGACCCAGGAGCCATAGGAGCGGATCCTATACTCTGGTTCTGCACCGAAAAAAATGTTTTAAAGGTCTTTTTAAAGAAACTAGAATAAAAAGATCGTTTTTGGTGATTTTTCAAATATTTTGGGGGGCCACGCCCCCCCAAGTTCCCCGATTTTTTCTCGGTGCTCATGATTTTAAACTTTGAGTCTCACTTGACATCCAAAAAAATTTATTGGTGAATATAAGGCTCCTTTCCCCTCCAAAAAAAAAATAATAGCCCTGAAACTAAGGAAAAATGAAAAAAAAAGGGGGGCGTTTTAAAAAAAATTGGGACGTGATGGGGGAAAACGGGGGTCATATTCGGATTCAGGGGGTCATTTTACATAAGAATCAGCCTTCAAAATACCAGAAGCATTTTCAAGGTTTTTTTTTTTTGTCGAACAGTGTTATTTGTGTAAAATTTTGACAAAATATATTAATATTTAGAGGTCGCGCAAACGCCTTGAAATTTCGTGATATTGATAAAAATGTGAACGTGAAAGCTACGGAAAAAAGTAGCCTTTGTATTTTTGTTCGTCTTACCGTCTTATTTAGGCCTTTATATACACTGAATTATTGCCCAAAATTTTAGTAAACTATGTTTACCTTTAGGAGTACTTCAAATTTTGTAATAGTGGAACAAATGCAAACATAAATAATAATAATAAAGTTACTTTATTGCTGTTTTTAGCCTACTTTCCCGTTAAAAATAAAAGAAACGAAAAAAGCATTAAAATTGGCTTAATGCATCTAAAAAATGTCGCCAAGTCCAAAAAATATCGCCAAGTAAAAAAAAAAATCGCCAAGTAAAAAAAGGTCAAAAAGAAACAAAAAAATGAAATAAATATCGAAAAATTAAAAATTTGAAAGTAGGGTATTGAGATGGGGAATTTGTGTGTCTGTCGGTCGGTCGGTCGGTCGGTCTGTTGGTCTGTCTGTCCCCCCTAATAACTTTTGAATGAACATTCCGATTTGGACAAACTTTTTTTTGTTGGAAAGATCACGGCGAGTACAGCTCATTCCCATATTTGATTTTTTGATTTGAACAATTTTTGGTTCAACTTTGAGCCGTTCAAATAACCGGTCCCGCGATACTAACTTTTGAATGAACAGTCCGATTTGAACAAACTTTTTTTTGTTCGAAAGATCTTTTCAAGGATACTTCATTCCCGTACCTACATTTTTGATTTGAACAATTTTTTCGTTCAACATTGAACCGTTCAAAAAAGCTCTCACACCTAATAACTTTTGAGTGAACAGTCCGATTTAAACAAACTTTTTTTTGTTCGACAGATCTCGGCAAGGATGCTTCATTACCGCATTTAAATTTTCAATTTGAACATTTTTTTCGTTCAACATTGAACCGTTCAAACAACCTTTCCCCACCTAATAACTATTAAGTGAACCGTCGGAATTGAATAAACTTTTTTTTGTTCGAAAGATCTCGGAGAGACTCCTTTCCACATTTCACTTTTCAATTCTAACAATTTTTCGTTCAATGATGAACCGTTCAGAAAAAATTTTAACATGAGCGCCTACGGAGAAATTTAAATTGAATGTTGATTCTGAACTTCAAGGCGGATTTCCTTCAAACTAACTTTGTAAGAAAATGGTTTTGATAAATAATGTATTGTAAAGTACTTTTCTGAATAATCTTCTGTGAGGACTCTGATTCCGACTCCGACTCCGCAGACATGGCGGAAATGCAGGCTCAGAAAAAAATGACTGACTGGGCAGACGATTTTTTGTTTATTTATTTATTTGTTTTGTTTAATTTATTATTATTATGATTTTTTTTTTTGGCAGACGATATTTTTTTTTTTTTTTTTGTTAACAAAAATTTTTCATTCACGAGAGCATTTTATTCTTTATTTATATTTAACAACTGGCAACGGATTAAAAATGAAATTCAAGACATTTTATTAACGAACGAGTTTTTTTTTCTTTCTTTGATAAAATGTGCTTTGAAGTTCTTTGTACTTTTATTTTATTTGTTTATTTTTTTTTTGTTTTGAAAACGATTGTGGAATTTTTCTACGGAAGAACTATAACAGTTACATTCTTTAAAAGGTGCGACAAAACTTAATTGACTCGTTTATTTAATTTTTACGTGTTTATTTCATCTGATGAGAGGGGTATATTTTGCTTTTAGAAATCAGCTTTAAGTGCTATAGAGGTATGTTTGACATAATTTTCAGTTTCAGATAATCAAGAGAATATTGATCAGATGCTACAATGCCGATTTCGATGTACGGGAAAGTAGGCTCGTTTAGTTCTTGACAGAACTTCTTGTTTTCTCTGAAGAAAAAAACGTGCAATCACAAAATGAACTATGAATCTGAAAAACCAATGAAATGCAGAAAAGTTTGAAAACTAATCAAATACGGAAAAAATATAAAAAACAAATTTAAATACATTAAATATATAGTAGTTCGCTCATTAATTCTTGCAATACTTCTTAAGGTTACATTTTTGCAACTTTGAAACCTTTTCTGTGTTCCTGTACCACTTGAAGAAGACACAGTCTTTGTTTTTCTTCGTTAGTGATAGTCTTAACAAATGCTTCAATAAGGGCCACGCCACGCTCCGTATTATCGTTTACAATCCTCAGTTTCTTCGGTAGTAACTACAAAGCCTTGTTTATAGCTACCTTGAAGATTCCAATACTCAGGATCAAACAGCTGATATATTTTGAGTTTCTTCTTTACATGAATTAGGACGCTGAAAATGTTCCAAATCATTTCTCAGTTCTTGCACAAAAAGGGCTGCTGGGAACCCAGCTCTTAGATATTCTTTCCCATTAACGATAAGAATGAAATAAATCACATTCATATGTTATGGATACCTTTTCTTTGTTCGGATGATGCAAGTTTGAACTGGTTGTGAAATAAACTTGAAGCCATAAAGAATCTTTAACACAGGTATAACACGATGAACCGCTCCTGGGACACGAAAGCATACACCAAGAGAAGGCGCTCCGCTCGAGAAAATCACACTAAGCTCTAGTATCTTCCTTAGACACTTCTTTTGCATGGGTCATCAGAAGTTTACTTTGCGCAACTTCCATTACTAGTTGCACGTTGCTCTGAATTAGCTACCAACTTCTCAATCTCATCGTTTCTCACTCCAGGTTTAAAATTAAAATGTTTTATCCTTGATTATGATTGCTGAAACCGCTTAAAAAGCAGTATTGTAGATAAAATGGCAGTGGATGGTTCCACGCAATTGCGTGAACACATTGCATTTGACATTGCACGCAATCAAATACCCCAATTCTGCCTATTTATTGGTTTAACGGTTAAAATACAGAAAGACCAAGACTAGAATAGACTTCGGTTGTAATACCACAATGCCTAAAATATAATGGCGGAAAGCACAATATAAAAGTTGCTTCCTTAGTTCTTTTTCCCAAGTTCAAACTTGCTCCAACTTTAGTACCGCCACTGCATGTCGTATCGAAACACATACCACGTATGAGCTCAGTAAGTTCCCAGTTATCTTACTGGTTATCGCACAGCAGCATTTGCCGTAGCAATTCCAGTGCCTGACTAACTTACTAGAACCCAGAAGTAAATCATCAATGCTTGTGGTCCTGATACTTATACTGGTATGAAACCCACCGGTTCTCCTTCATTTTCCCAATATATTTTGCATAAGTGTTTCGTTCCAGTGAACTATCAAAGGAAGTCATAGATTTAAACGACTTTTGTAAGTTAACGGCCGATTCAGAGCGAATAGTTTGCCTTTACCGTTTTATGGATGTTGTCAAATCCTCCCCATTTTGACCCATACTTTGTACTGTAGCAGCTACTATCAAAGTGGCTTTCTGTCACTTATATTGGGCCCTGTCTAGAGTGGATGCTAGTTTTTTTATACGAATAAACTCATACATCTCAAACAACTGAAAAGAAAAGAGAAATCACAGCCCGAGATTGCAGCTGCAGTTTCTACCCAAACTTATGTAAGAGATGATGCAGCTTTGGAGCGCGGGGGAGGGTCGTTACAACTGACTTTGAGCTATTATTTTATTGACTAATTACTTAGTAGAGTAAACTAACATTTTCAATTATTCCATTTTATATTAAGAACAATATTATTTCGGGTAATGAAGTTATGTACTCCAACTCTCGAAATTGCTAATTTTCAATAGAATTCGATCGCGTTGCGCGACCTCTAAATATTATTTATTCATTTGAGCTAAAATTTTACATACATCACATTCATGAATAGTGTAAAAAAAACTGCGGGGTAAGACCAAAGAAATTCAAAAAAAAAATTTTTTGAATCACCCTACTGTATACCTATGTTAAATGCTAGGGATATACCACAGAACTTTCGATTCTATGGATTTAAGGACCACGTGCTCCGCTTGTGCTTAATGGGCATTTTGTGGCATCGGGATCTCAACCGGGACTACTCCGATTCTGATTATAAATACTAACTATAAATTTACTAACGGATAATTTTAATTTTTACTATCAACTCAAAGGAATGTCATAAAAACAGCTCAAATTCAGTTTGAAACTAGATATTATTTCGTTGTTTTTACATTGCATAGGATATAGTGCTTTTACAACAATATACAGAAGAGAACCAATTATCCGGGATGTTTGGGACCACAGCTATCCCGGATAACTGAGTTTCCCGGTTTTCTGGATCGCTACGAAGCGATATTTGCCAATTGTTTATAAAACCCAAGTTACTATAACAAATAAATGCATCCTGAAAGGAAAACGATCCAGATGTGCTTATAGATATTACAATATTAAAAATTTCTGAGCTATATGCCACTTGAATGGTATTTATGAAGAAACCGTTCCTATTCATTTAGGTATTTCAAAAGAAAAACAAAAAAAAAAAGCTCTTCATTTTTTAGAAATCGCCGAAAATGCGTATTTTAAACTGGCGGAAAAATCGACAAAATGTTGCCGGTTTTCTGGTTTCCCGGTATTTTGGTTCCCGGATAAAAGGTTCTGTACTGTACCATAAAAAATATATTAGAAAACTTTTTTTTTCCTATAAATTTGTCTAAATGATGTGAAACAGGTTACTTTTGTTAATTCGCTAGCTCTCACTAACGCTCGGAAAGTGCAAGCAGTTCCGTTCGGATCGCTAAAAGATCGGAGCTCTCCTCCAACCAATAACGAGATCTAATGGAAGAAAAGATTGAAGCTAATATTTTTAAATTTCGTGAAATGTATTTTATAATATGCGATTTTTCTCCATACTTTTCTTGTTTGTAAATACTTTAAGATACAATTAACCAGCATTTTTTCTTTTTTTTTAATCTAAATTCTAGTAACATTTCCAAAGATTGATTAGTTTACAAAATACGATGATTCAAATTTTCTTCTATGCTGCAAACTGTATGAAATATATCCATGTTGGTGACTTGATCGATATGGGACAAAATAGTTATGGTTGTCTTAGGTATTCTTTGCTAATTACTTCTCTCTTTTGCGAATTTCATATTTAAAACATAAGCATGTGTTGTTTATTTAAGTCTGTTACTATATTTGCTATGATATAAACTGATATTTAGCTGTAAAACAAATGGACAAATCAAACGTTATGAAGTATTACCTCCTTAAAAATGAACACCCCTGAAGAATGGACACCTTTACCTAAACGGACACGTCTCCTAGTTCCAGTCCTTCTAAATAGTACAGTCCAAGTATTTTCCTCTTGTCCAATAGAAAACTACAAAAATAAGACATAAATTAGAAATATTGAAGGAGTTGGCAATCAAAGATCATGTCTTGCATAAAATTATAATGTCAGAAGTTTGACTTTAACATGAACCTACATGCATTTTTTCCTTCTCGACAAATTATTCATGCGGACTCAGTGCCAACTAACTGTGACGGGTTCAAGACAAGTTTGTGTGAAAAACTTAAAAAGTGAAAACTAAATGTCATTTCTTCTTTGTAAATCATAAAAACTTCAAGAAATAAATTGCTTCAAAATAATCTCTAAGATACAAAATTTAACAACTATTAACATTTTAGTCTACTTTACTTTTGGAAAAAAGAGAAATTTTTAAGTATCGATAACCTTTATTTTATTAAACGGTAACTTTGCCAAAAACAGGCAAAAGTTAATTCTCATTTTTTGCTGACCTCAAAGAAAATGAAATAATACCTTATTTTTGTTGTTCAATGAAGTATTGAGAAAACAACAACGAAAAAAAGCATTGTTAAAAATAAAATTCATGCTAAATTAATATGCTAAAATGAACATTTTGTTTTTCAATTTTAATGCAACAGCACATCTGAAGTTTGAACTTATACAATGAGTTTATATTATATATAAAAAACAATTTTTAGACAGTGGGCCTATTTTTCGTATATAGCTGTCACGATAAGCTTTAAAATGAAAGGAAAACCATGGAATTTGATAAAGAAATAACAAAATTCTCACTCGTGCTAACGGGAAAATAGGCTAGAGAAATAAAGTATGAGATTTTCCGTATTTCATTTTAAGCGTTTATGGTTAACAGTACACTGCAAATAATGAACTGTTATTTTTACAGTACAATACTAGCAGCCAAGTTTCCAATTTAAAACTGTAAAATGCACAGTAATAAACTGTAAAACTAGCAATTTTACAGTTTCTTACTTTAAAGTTAGCAATTTCAGTTTATTGCCGTAAAATTTGGCTGTAAAAAATAACAGTATAATACTGGCAACACAGGTTTCAGTTTAAGACTGTAAAATGCACTGTTATAAACTATAAAATTAGTAAATTTACAGTTTATTACTGTAAAATTAGCAAATGTATCGTTTAGTAATGTAAAAGTAGCAATTTTACAGTTTATTACAGTAAAATTGGAAATTTTTACAGTTTATAACTGTAAAATTGGAAATTTTTACGGTTTAATGCTATAAAATTAGCTGTATTACACCGTAAAAACAATATTCATTTTTTACAGTGTATTGCAAAATCATATTGAGTTAGCACGCTGCATGCCTAAATCATAACAAGCCGGGAAAGTAACATTTTTATTTAAGCGAGAGAATAGTCAGCTCCCTCAGCGTCCCTTACAGAGAATTTCTACCATAATTTTAGAATTATTTCCCTCTTATAAACATTTTAAAAGCGAATCTTAAATGTTGCATGAATAACGTATTTTGCTTAAAATTTATTAATAATGTCGGGTTAAACGAAATTTATCTGAAAGAAACTGAAGAAATATAATACAAATTCCGCCTAATCTCTAACATGAGGAGAATCTAGGAGAAAATTAGACTGATTCCAATTTATATTGAATACATCAAGAGCTTTCCGTCTGGTATCTCACATTCTGAGTTTTAAAAATCCTTTCCGAAAAGATATTTTTCATGGACTGAAAGAGCATTCAAAATAATCAAAAGTACAGCTTTTGCTTTACTCTTCTATGTTTTTATTGTTTATATCTAGATGGAACAAGTTTTAAAACGAGTTCTGATAGACCTATAAAAAGATATCTATATCAATGGCTGTTCTCTGCAACAGTCTCTATCTCTCTCTCTCTGTATATGTGCGGGTGTGTTATATATGCAAATCTGTATTTTTGGTAACAGCTCTAGAAAACTTGTATTGAGTAATTTTATTTGAAACTAATTTCGGAATATGTTTTCAAAGTGCTAGAATTAGTTCGTTTATTTTAGATAGTTTTAATTAGTAGACTTATCTTAGCCTTTTTCTTAGTTTTACCATCATAAGTATCTGAAACTTTATTTTTTCCATCTTTTTGACATCCTTTTGACACATTCATCCAAACAATGTATTTGAAGTTAGCATCGTTCCACGTTGTTTGATACGGCTCAAAAAGCTTATTATTATTTTTCCTCTTATTGTTATCTTAACTAACAAGCCTATCTTGGTAAGATCAGAGAATATCTGACGCATGCGTAAATGAGCGAAAGGATTTACCAAAGAAGATGAGACAGTGAGTTCATAATTTCCAGGACATGTCATCTTTCAACATTATGACGCCCATTTGCACTATCCCAGCATTGCTTATGAGTTTCTGGATACAAAATACAACCAGCAGTGGATAGACAGGGGCTTCATCAAGCCATGGCCACCGCGATCCCAAGATCTAACGCACTAGGATTTTTACTTATGGGGTCGTGTGAAGCAGCAGGTGTACAGCGAATGTATTAATAGTAACCATTTCAAAAAACAAAAAATCAAAAACATTATTCACTGTGCTACATCAGACCTCCTTAACGATGCACACAGTAAAAAAAGCATGTTTGTATAGCATGATGCGGCTAATTTATACTAACAAACTATAAAAATTGCTAAGTTTATAGTTATAAACTGTAAAATTGCCAATTTTACACTAATAAACTGTAAAATTGCTGCTTTACAGCAATAAACTAAAACTGCTAATTTAACAGTTTATTACTCTGCATTTTACAGTTTTAAACTGGAACCGCTTCCAGTATTATACTGTAAAAACAACACTTTATTTTTTGCGGTGCATGAGAAAAACATCGCTTCGATGTGTGGACAACAAATGGTTGCTAAATCGAATCGCACTGAATATATATGAAACTTGGGGAGTTTTTCTTTTATTTGGGGCAGATTTTACATTTCTATCTTATTTTGTTATTTTCATGTGCCTTTTCAAAAATTCACTATGTTTTAAAAGACACTGTATGTAAAACGTGCAAAAGGAACGTATTCAAATTCATGTGGCACTTATGTTCAAATAATGTTGAGAAGTACCAGAAACATTGCTGTATCTTTTTGAATAAACCTTCAAAAGTAATTAAGTTTGTTTACATTTTTTAAAAAAATGTTTAAAAAATGCTTCTATATATAGATGTATCCTTTGTTTTAGTAAAAAATCTTCGGAAAAATGAAGTGTAAATTACTCTTTATAATATTTTTTATTTTGAAATCTCTTTTAAGGGACTTTTATGCCACAACGGGAAATTATAACTCATAAACTTTACGCAAATGTAGATTTCACAAATATGCAAATTAATGTTGCGTTCACAACTCCTTTCCAGTAAACTTTAAACGTGATCCTTGCATTGAAATATGCTAGACGTCCTTCCAATTTGCCTAAGTAAAGAAGTATTATCCGTAGCTCACAACGTAAAATGAATGATTCAGTTAATTATAAATATTCATATTAAATTAATTCATGTGTTCTGTCGAAATTTGCATGGAAATACTTTCCATTAGAAAAGTAATGAAACACTGACACTTATCAGTTATGCAATCATATTACAAAAATGTAATTACGGTGTCGTAGCAGCCAATGAAATCGCTGAATTGTTGTAACATAGAAAAATTGGTCTGAATTTCAAAATTGTTATAATTTGCAAAAGATTAAAATAAGACTGGAGTAGCATAATTATGCAAACTTGTTGTGAAATAGTTTTGAATTTATTTTTAAAATGAGTTTAAGATTGCAGTAAGTCCCAAATTACATGTTAATACACTTGATTTGAGCACAAATGCTATATTTTGGGCATTATCACTTCATTCTGGCAACATCAGCAGGGCCGAAAAAAATTTAGCGTCGAGAATACGTTCTTATTAAGAGCATACTGTTTAATTAGCATCTGCTATACTTTTATCGCGATGCATGCGAGATTTTCGGTATAGTTTTTTTCTTCGTTAGTGGTTTAAAAAAACAGGCTCTGAAAATCATTTGTTATAGAAATATCAATTACATTCAAGCAGTGTAAAAAATGAGTGCATATTCTCCGTACTATCAAAGACAGCCATTCTATATTAGACGTATATAAGAAATAGATAAACTCAGTGCATTTTTCTGAAAATGTTTTTTATTTGCTTTGAATGATAATTATTTGAAAGACAAAATAATTAGTTTTTAAAAGAATCCTATTAACCTAAAGCGCTTACTTCTAAATTAATTTTAAAATGGAAAAAGGAAATGATCTATGAAACATTTATTTGAGTCTTTCATTTACGAATAAACAAAGGGAAAAAAACTCTATTTTTCTTTCTCTCACCGGAACATAAATTATTCGTATTTCCCAAGCATTAACGACCGTTGTTTACTGACAACTCCTCCGCTAAGTTTTTGAGCAAACAAAATGGAAGACAAAATAAAATTCTCTGCCGGCATAATCCTCCAAAAGAAGGCTTAATAAATTCGCAAACAACACGGCTCAAGAGATTTGGAAAATCGAGATTTCAAACAGTGCCGTAGCCCGAAACTGCATATGTACAATCACTTGCGAGAAAATGTTTGCCAAAGCTGGGCTCTTTTTGTTCTGCCTTGTCTCGAGTAATGAGTCCCCACTGAAACATCTCTGGGATTTAAAGTACTTCAAAACCCTTCAAATATCCGGAAAGAGACTTTTTCTCTTATTTAAGATCTTATGAAGAAGGAGAAATATCAAGCGACTAGAAGGTTAAAAATGTATGGCTCTGACTTATATATAAACATTTAAAGATAGACTACGGCTTTTTTTTTTCAATTTCGCGAAATCAAAATTTAGATGCTATTGCGTATTATTTTGAAAGCAAGGCATCGAAATAGAAACTAATGAACCTTTCTTGGTACTCGTTGCTCAACTGGGATTTTTAATAAGTCGAAGAAAAATGAAGACTGTAATTTAAAACCCAGACGGAGGGTTCCTGTTAAAATAGATCAAAAACGTGTTTTAAATAAGTATATTTATCTTTCAAAAAATTGTTATTCTTCTCTCCTTCTTAAAATTTGTTTTCCCACTCACGAAAAGGATCGTTTCAAAAATAGTTTCTTAAACCTTATTGAGGGTTTAAAATTTCAAGTTTCGTTCTTTCACGATAATTACTCTGCAGTCTTTTGTTTCAAGAATCTAAGTTTGAATTAAAGTTTATTTTTGGCATCAGAAATGAAATCTCTTTTAAAAACTTCTTCATTTCACTATTGTGCTTTTAGCTGGAACGAAAAGAACTAATCCAAATATTTATTACAATATAAACAGAATATTGATCTAGAAGTCAAATGCTAATCATTCGCTATCATAATTATTTCTTCTATATATTGAAGAAACTTCGAAAGAAAACTTCAGCTAGGGTTAAAGAGAATTCACTTTGGAAATCGCTGGCCTAGATTACTGATGTCTAATAATCTTTCTGGCCTTTGAAGAAAACATTGGAAGTCTCTTCTAAACCATTTAACTACAATGCTACATTTCATTTATATCGATAACATTTCAAGTATTCTTCACTAGAGTGAAAATGTCTAACCCATTTTTTTTTATTGGCCACTTTGTTGATGTCATTTAAAAAAGAAAAAATTGCGTTGAGTCTGGTAATGTTCGAATGAAATTTAAAAAGTATAACTTATGAACTGACTTACCATTTTTGAATTTTATAGTCAATAAGCAATGTATATTTTTTCTAATACTTAATTTAAGCTATTGAATGGCCACTGTGTTACATATTAAATATTTTTAAAAAAGTATAAATTATTTTTTTACTATAGTTAGCGAATCAATGCTTCATTTCAAGCATGTTCTATTATTGTAACTTTTGTTTAAAATTAGAGCGTTTTTGAAAGCTTTATTTGTCCTGCATGTCACACGGTGTACTGAAAATGTTTTGAAAGTCTTAATGAATTATTTATTCACAAGGCATTGGTACTTTATTATATAAAAACAAACGAGGAATCAATAATTAAAAAAAACTAGGATTAGTGGAGAAGAACATAAAAACTAAAGCACAAAATTCAAAAGCGCAGGACTAAATGTGTACTACTTCTACGAAAAATGACCTGACTGCATTTTAAATGTGTGGAATAAGTCTATGTCTATCCTCTTTTTATTTGCACATAATTTATTAAAAGAGGTTCATAGTGTTGAAATGCCCGTAACAATTCTAAAGCTTCCGAATGAGTTCTGAAACAAACCAATTCTTATGCATAAGAACTATATCCGATGAGAATCTATATCGAGATGAGAACTATATTGCTAGTATTATTGCTAGTATCGAACGATATTTTTTTTTTGAAGGTATTTAATAAGTTTTCACGAAATGCATGATTTTTAATGAGAGAAATGCATGGCACAGATTGAACCTTAAGAACTTTTAGAGGGCGGTCTTTAAAGAACTTTCAGTCACATTTTCGGGGGAGCTCCAGAGCATTTGAGAAGGGTGCGCCATCGCCCTTGAGGGATGAGCCCCCTAATTTAACGATTGTGGCATGAAAAATTCTGCTATACACAGGCTTTTTTTTTCAAACACGTTCCTTCAGTTTTAAAAGTTGTCTTATCTTTGAGAGAAAAAGAAAAACATGAACTTTAAAGAATATGTCTAAGTTAAAGTTTTCTTAACAATAGAAACTTTATTTTCATAAATTCGAGTCAAAATAGTCGTTTGGAGTTAGAAAAAGTATCGGTTTCATGACCTCAATCTATTACGGAACCAGCAGATAAAAAACTTTCCTAAAGGGATTGTCAATGTTCCTTTTTTTAGATAAAAGTAATATTTATGGTCAACAACGTTTTCTTCTATTTTTAAGCAAATCTCAATTCTGAAAAAATAAAACAGCGAAACTTAAAACTTAACTCTTTCAGACCTGGTGTTTGGTATACCGGAAATGAACTTTAGGCACAAATGATTTAATAAATGAATCAATTATTTAATTTTTTTCTCTTACAGTTTAGTCTAACACTCTGTTTATAATTTTCCATGCAAAGATTTCTCCTTTTGGGATTGGCATCATTCCCAAATATAAATTGGGTTTACTCCTTTTGATTTTTAAAAAATGTGGATATTTTTATGTTTATCATTTCAAATACTGATACTATGTTTTATTATTGTTTGGAGGATATTTTACAATAAAGTTTGTATAGTGTTTCATCGTTTTTAGCAGATGTATTTATTTCAAAATTAGAGAAATCATAACTCAGCACACACAGCCTTAATCCCCCCCACAATCAGCCTTAGTTCTCCGTCTTCTCCAAATAAAATATTTTTGGATAACTATTTCATAATCCCGACTGAAGGGGTTAAATGAAATGAAAGTTTTAAAGCTTTTGGAAATATCACAAATATATTTTAAGTTTAACTTAACTATTGATGGCAATATTATTTTTGGAGCAATGGAATGCAGTAAAATTTTGATGCGACGATACCTGTTTACCAACTAAAGTACTCACGAGAAAATACAGTTAAAATGTTACTTTATACAAAGCAATAAGTTATCGCCTCTAAGCCAGGGCGAAAGCAGAAACACGCGCAATACACCGCCAATTCGGTTATTCCATCCAAATATCGCAGTTTCGGATTTGTTAGTACTCATCATCCTGGAATAGGAAGCATCCGAGCTGGAATTGTCTTAATCATCCTTTTCCTCACTAAACAATAATGCACAAGAAATAAATATCCTTTTTCGAAGCCACCAAAAATCTTTTTTTTTTTTTTTCAGAATCAAAAAATCTCGAAATTTTTAAATCAAAAATCTGAATATTTTTTAATTAGTATATTTTTTACAGAGTTACTGGTTTCTGCTGTTTTTGTAAGCATAACTACATATAAAAACTATTTTGCAAGTTTGTATGCAAGAAGACGTTTTCGAAAACTCCTGTTAAAACCAAGCAGCTGCTTACTACAGAATCTGGAACTACATCGATCTGATAGTTTAGCAAACAGTCAAGTAGAAAAATATGCCTCAGGACTATGACAACACGAAGTCACACGAAGTGATCTAACAAACTTCTCAAATAATTGCTCCTATGATGTTGATCCAGAAAACAAATGGATTTTAAATAAAGACTAGAAACACGGATATTTCCCGAAGAAGACGTAATTACTTCGCAAGTAAACGAAAAGCGCTCAGTGAAGAATTTTGGGTAATTGTTTGCTTCATTTGTTCAAATGGTCATGCTTGCTTTTTGAAAGTACGAAGTGAAATAAAAATGATGTTTTTTTTTGAAAGGATTTATAACACAGGTACATCTGATGCTTTGTCTTGAGGGTTTTGAAACGAACTTTCTCTTTATAAGTGCCTGTAAGTTGTTAGATAATTATGTTCTGATTAAAGATGTTACAAATCACACATTCAGAAGAAAAATCTTTTACACATGAAAATGTACCCCTGCTAATTTCTGAAAAAGTCAGATTTTTCCTCAAATTTCCTTTAGCGTAATAAACTACTTTGCTTCCAAATTTGCGTTCTTATCTACAGTACTGCTAATATTAATTGATTTTTGTGACATTACTTCACATATATTTTTTTCTGCTGACGTTGCTGTTGCTGTTGTCTTGTGCCAGCCAGGCTGGAAATTCAGGATGCACTGCTTCACTTTTTCAACTGTACAATAATTTCGTGTGAAGTCCGGCTTCCACAGTACTTACGTGCCTTAACACGTTAAAGCCGACGCTGGCCACCGGTGGCCTGCACTAGATTTTCTTATCAAGAAGCGCGTACTGCCGGTAGCCCCCCAAATAGCACACTTCGTTTTTTAAAGGTTGTAAAATGGTTATGAACGTCGTAACAAACACTTAAAAACGTTTATGAAACGTTTAAAAGTTATTTGTGCTACCTGGCCCACAGAAGAAATTATTGGGAGAATAAACTGAAACATTGAGATTATTTGTTCTTCTTAGTTTTTAGAATTGTTTTTTTTTTTTTTTTAATGTGCTTATTATTTTTTCTCACTACATGTTATACATGTACGACATGTACGCATGCTTGTATTTCATCATTCGGTAAAATTGGAGTTTCACTCGGTAAATTGATAATTTTCCCCCTCCAAAAATTTTAGTTTGGGGCGTCCTGGTAGCCGCACTTGATTATCCTAATTTAAGCGCCGCCTCACATAGTCTAAGATCCCATCGCAGTTTATCTACACTCATAGCGTACACTCGTGACGTATATTTCAAATTAAAGCTGATTTTTTTCTGAACGTGTTGCACTATGTCCGTCTATGTAAAAGTGCACGAAACCTATAGGCAGCCTGGCCTAAACAGGTCACATGAATGTAGTATTTCTACTCTCATAGCGCACACTCATGACTCATATATCAAATTGAAGCTCATTTTTTTCTGAACGTGGTGCACTAAGGTTGCCTATGTAAAAGTGACCGCAACCTCTAGGCAGCCTGGCCTGAAGTTTAGGGTCCAAAATTTCAAATGGTTATAAAAGACGGAAAAATTTTTCGATTCTTTTGCTTTTTTTACTAAAATTATTTTTAATGTAAGTACTTTTTCGAAGAAAAATTGATGAACTCAAATTTCAAAAATTGCCGATAGGGGGTGCTTTAGACTTTGTAGCTAAAAACAACTACTTTTTACCGGGTTTTTTTTTCGTATTTTCGTAATTGATTCAAAAATTTCACACTCTAACTTAAATTTTGAGCCCAAAATATCAACTAATTTCCAGTTTTTTGGCAATATTCGGACCAAACGTCAAAAAATGTGTTTTTCTGCTTTTTAACTTGTCCTTTCATGTAGAAAAGATTATTAAAATCATCTGGCAATACTAATAACGTGAAAATAAAATTAAATGCCCACTTTCTGAGTTGTAAAATACAAAATTTCTGGGTAAAAGAATGGACTAGTTGAAAAGCAGAAAAACACAATTTTTGACGTTTGGTCCGAGTATTGCTAAAAACCGGAAATTAGTTGATATTTTGGGCTCAAAATTTAAGTTAGAGTTTTAACTCTTTGAATCAATTACGAAAATATGAAAACAAACGATAAAAAGTAGTTTTTTTTAGCTCCAAAGTCTAAAGCGCCCCCTATCGGCAATTTTTGAAATTTAAGTTAATCATTTTTTTTTTTTCGAAAAAGTACTCACATTAAGAATAATTTTAGTAAAAAAGGCAAAAGAATGGACCGATTTTTCCGTCTTTTATAACCATTTGAAATTTTGGACCCTAAACTTCAGGCCAGGCTGCCTAGAGGTTGCTGCCACTTTTACGTAGGCAGCCTTAGTGCACCACGTTCAGAAAAAAATTAGCTTCAATTTGATACATGAGTCATGAGTGTAGAAATACTACATTCATGTGACCTTAGGCCATGCTGCCTATAGGTTTCGGGCACTTTTACATAGGCGGACATAGTGCAACACGTTCAGAAAAAAATCAGCTTTAATTTGAAATATACGTCATGAGTGTACGCTATGAGTGTAGATAAACTGCGGTGGGATCTTAGACTAACAGAAAAACAAATTGAAATCGGCCCCGTCTTCATCGCGTTTTGAACCCATTTATAGGAGAGGCAACTATTCACAGCACAACACATTCACAGAAGGAAAGGACAAGGACGAGAGTGAGAAAGAACATCTGTGCCCGAGCTAGGATTCGAACCCAGAACCTCCCTGTCCTAACTCAGACTTCTCTGTCCCCTAGACAAGGCTGCCGCTTTTCTGCTGGCGTAACCCGTTGATTTGATTTACCTTGATATTTCCTGTTGCTTCCGTCTATCCCTTTACTGAGACTTTTTCTATCTTCAAAACAAATGTTCTTCATACTTCTACATCCTAACTGTATTGGTAGCAATCACGAGTATGTGGGAAAATTAGTATTTCCGTAAGATAATCAATTTATGACTGTAAAAAAAATCAAAGCACATGAACTATTAGACTAATTTTTCCAAGTTATATCTGTAACTTAACATTTTATAACATATATTGCGACTTGTTCTAACTTCTCCACACAATGTTCTGACATGTCCCATCATGGGGCATGTTGGAACAAGTTATCGTCGACTGCAATGGCTTTCCTTGTTTTATTACTTTTGAACTTTTAAAACATTTTACTAAACATCTAAAATCGTTGGTTTCTCGATTCATTGTAAATGATGTGCAAGGTTAACATTGTTAAGTGTTGTAACGGTATACAACTTATAGAGAAAGTAAATCAGGTTGTGAAAAAACTTTAATTGCTGGTGGAAACTTACACGATGACTTGTGTAAAGTTCCAACTAGCGACAAAAATACTTCAAAAAACTGGTAGAATTCTGTCAAGCTCAGGACTCAAATGAGAGTGGACTGTAAACTTTTGTACAACAACAAGAAACTTTATTTATTCCAAGGGAATTTTCTCTAAGGTGAGAACAGGGTCGAGGGGCTGTTACATAGTAGTGCAGGGCACAGTGGAGGAGAGCATCCTCACTCCTTGAGTATCCGATGGATTCTGAGGCTATTCGCCGTAGGCGTCGTTCTCATTGGGGGGCCCTACTGGGTAGTAGCCCGAACATTCGCCCGGCGTTGAAATATTAATTTCAACAAATTTAATAAACAATAAAAAAAACAATTATTTAAAAAATAACTAACTAAATACATAACTCACAGTAATTACAAAAATATACAACACAAATTTTCACCAGTAAACAAATGCATATTTTCTCTTCCAAACTAACACACATGATTTGAATATCAATTGAAAATTTTAAAAATGCAAATTAAATTTACACACTTTCAATAGGTAAAATTGCAATTTTTGAAATTGATCTTTTATATACACCATTTGTTGTTTTGACTGAAACAACTCTTACATGGTTGTCTTTACCATAAAATATTTCAGTAATTCTTCCTAATAACCATTTACAGCTAGGAAGATTTTCTTCCTTAACAACTACCATATCTCCAATTTTTATGTTTTGTTTTGCAAACATCCATTTATTTCTCTGAATTAAGGTGCTTAAATAGTTATTAGACCAGTTTTTCCAAATATTTTGTACCATTTTGGTTGTTTTTTGCCATAAACTAAGTCTATTATCATTTAACTCAGTTAAATTTGGTTCAGAGATAACATTAATTGGTCTATGAGAAAGTGACCAGGTGTCAAGACATTTAAGTCATCAATATTTGATGTTAAAGGAGTTAGAGGGCGTGAATTTAGAATCCCCTCAACTTGAATAACAATAGTTAAAAATTCCTCATAAGTTAATACAGCATTTCCTACAGTTCGTTTGAAATGAGATTTAAAGGACTTGACTCCTGCTTCTGCAAGACCATTAAAATTTGGCGCCCTAGGGGGTGTGAATTTCCATTTTATATTATCTTCGGTTAGAAAATTAGATAAGGTATCATTTTGTTTATTAAAAACATCTCTCAATTTTTTAATCTCTGAATTAGCACCCTCGAAGTTCTTTGCGTTGTCGCTATATATGGTTTCTGGTTTACCTCTTCTGGCAAAAAACCTTTTCAAACAAGCGATACATGCTTCTGCAGTTAAGTCATTTACTATTTCTAGATGGATTGCTTTTGTCACCATGCAAACAAAAATACAAACATATATTTTGTGAAAATTACCTTTTCGTTGGCCCTTATATTTAATCAAGAATGGGCCACAATAGTCCACAGCACAAGAATTAAAAGTAAAATTAACATTAATCCTTTCTGCAGGTAATTCTCCCATTATTTGTTGAGAGGTGATTGGTTTTGCCTTTGTGCAAATTACACATTTATGAACAATCTGCCTTGCAGTGTTCCTGCCATTAAGTGGCCAATATATTTGTCTTACTGAATTTAATAAGGCTTGTGGGCCATTATGACAATTTTTAACATGAAAGCACAGAAAAATGAGTTTAGTTATCTTATGATTAGAAGGCAATATAATGGGGTGCCTTTGATTATAGCTTAAGTTTGCATTGGTTATTCTACCTTTAACTCTAATTAAACCATTCTCATCAAGAAAGGGATCAAAATATTTTAACTTACTTCTTGGAGAGAGTGGCAAATCTCTTTTCAAGGCCGAAATCTCATCTGAGAAATACTTACACTGTACGTGTTGAAGGAGAAATATTTTAGATTTTTCCATTTCCTCTATACTGATGGGGCCTGTTAATTTAACACCTGATTTTTTACAATTTTCGCGGAACCTAAAAAGTAAACTAAGCACACGAATTAATTTAACAAAACTGTTGGTGATATCAAAGAGGTGGTTAAAAAATAAATTGTCATCTACAGTTAATAGGTTTGTTACGCTTGGTTTAAGTTCTTTAGAAAAATGGTCCTTGTTGTAGTCAGAGTTTGGGTTTGAGTTGAAGTCCCAATTATCATCTGCAAGGAACTCAGGACCATTCCACCAAAGTTTGTTGGTAGAAAGTGAGATGGCGTCTTGACCACGGGATAGAGAGTCTGAAGGATTCTCCTCAGAAACCACGTGTTTCCATTCAAAATCTTTCGAAAGTTCTTGAATCTGGGAGACTCGATTACTGACAAAAGTTTTGAGGAGATGTGGTGAGGTTAATATCCAAGCGAGGGCTATTGTTGAGTCTGTCCACAAAGTCACACGGTTAATTTTTAGTTTGAGAGCAGTTATCACTCTGTGAACCAGTTGGCAGAGCAGAAGGCACGCTGATAGTTCCAATCTGGGAATGCTAATAGTTTTTAAGGGTGCAACTCTACTTTTGCTGCATATAAGTCTACAACTGTGAGTGTCCGCGTTAGATGATTTCAAATACACAGATGCTCCATACGCCTTTTCGCTGGCATCAGCGAAGCCATGGATGGAGATGTAGGCTGCATCTTGCACAAGAATGCATCTTGGAATGTTGAAGGTTTCAATAATTGGAAGAGACTTAAGAAACTTATCCCATTCCAATAAAAAGTCAGCTGGAACTAGTTCATTCCAGTCGCATTTTAGCAACCAGAGCTGTTGCATCAGTATTTTGGCTTGGCATATTACCGGACCGATTAATCCTAAAGGATCAAATAAGCGAGCTATTTGACTTAGCACTTCTCTCTTTGTGTAGTTGGAGCTAAGGTGCACTGTAACCTTGAAGTTAAAAGTGTCTGATTTACTATTCCACAGTAGTCCTAGAGTTTTTACCGAGGATTCTAAGTCGTTTTCTTTGAACGGAAAATCTGGCGATTCCAGTGGCGTGTCACTAGCGTTAGAACGCCACTTGTGTAGGCACATTTTACCTGCCTGAAGAAGTTCAGACAGTTGTACAGTTAGCTCTTGTAAATCTGTTAAATTTGACGATCCAGAAAGACAATCGTCCATATAAAAATCGTTAAGAACAACTTCTGAGGCTAAAGGAAATCTTTTTTCCTCATCCTGTGCAAGTTGCTGAAGTGTTCTTGTGGCAAGATATGGGCTACTAGCACATCCGTACGTGACGGTTTTCAAGCGATATATTTTTTCCGGTTCCTCCTTCCCTTCTCTCCATAAGATTTTTTGGAATTTAGTGTGAGAAGGATCTACTTCAATTTGTCGGAACATTTTACTTATATCAACAGTAAATGCCCAAATATGTTTTCTAAAGCGCGTTGTAATAGCAAAAAGATCATCTTAGATAATTCCTCCCTTAAACAACAAATCATTTAGTGACTTCCCGTTATTTGAGGTTTTACAGCTGCCGTCAAAAACAACTCTAAGAAATGAAGAGCTAGAAGACGGTCTTAGTACCTCGTGATGGGGGAAGAAGAATCCCTCTTGAGAACCTTTATCATCAACTATTTCCTCCATATGGCCTAAATTCTCATATTCATGAATAAATTCTGTATATAAATCTTTTAATTTCGGGTCGCGATCTAATTTTCTCCACAACTGAGTTAATCTCTTTGAAGCTATTTGTCTAGAATCCCCCAACTCCTCATCTTTTATCTGAGGCTTGAAAGGTAAAAAAACAACGTACCTTCCATTATCCTTTCTATAATGAGTTTTTAAAAAATGTTCATTACAATAATTTAACTCTTCGCTAACTATCGGTTTAGTTGGAGTAACCTGCTCAATTTCCCAAAACGAGGTGATCGTTTTATCTAAACGTTCGGATTCTAAAAGCAGTAAGCAAGAATTGGATGATGGTATATCGAATTTTAATGACGAAGCAGTACCTGATACTACATGACCAAACAACGTTTCAACTAAGTATAATTGAGAGTTATCAATTTTAATTTTGTTTTGGCCTAGAAGTTCAAAAAACAAGGGGGCTCCTAGAATTACATCTACCCGCTTCGGAATATTCCAGGAGTTATCGGCTAATTTCACATTTGATGGGAAATTATAATCAGAAAGATTTATATGACTTGGAGGAAAGACAGCAATTTTAGGAACAACTAACATATCCAGTTGGTATACCTTTGATTTAGTTTCGTTAGATAATTCCGTTGAGATAAATGATTTTGAGTTACAAATCGAATCATTGATTCCCGAAATAGGAACATGATTTTTATGCTTTTTTAATCCCAATGAGTTAGCTGCGTTCGTGGTGATTAAATTAACACTTGAGCAAGAATCTAAGGAAGCCACAAATGAATTGAAGGATCCACTGCTATTTCTCAAGTAGATAACAGCTGTGTTCAAAACCACGCAAGTACCCTTTTTACCCTCATGCGCTAATAAGGCGGTCGGAGAAGAGGGAAGGAGAGATGGATTTGATGTATCCCCTACTTGAGGAGAAGTATTGACATCTTTATAGGTTTCTTCTGGCGCGTCTAAATGAATCAGACTATGATGCGCGTTACTGAGTCATTCCACGTCAAATCGCCTAAGGCTATGTGCCGTCATGTCTCGGATTTTGTTCAATATTTTTTTACAGATAGATACCTATGAGATAAACTCAAATTATTTTTTTTAGATTTTTTTAATAAAATATTTAGGGTTGTAGAATTTTTTGAAATTTTGATTTTTTCAGAAGTTTTGCTTTTTTATTTTTGGTATGCATTTTGAAAAAGCCCTATAACTTCCTCATTTTTCATTCAATTAAGCCAGTTTACGTATCATTTTAAAGCTAATTATTTTCTCCTTCAATATTAGTGACAAAAATGAGATTGTGAAAAATAGAATTTTGCCAATGGTCGTCTGAAGTCAGATTTTGTGTTTTTTCAATTGGTATGTTCAATAGGTCATATCTCCGGAGTACCAACTAAGAACTGCCCAATTTTTTTTTTCAGTAATGACAACATCATATACTTTTTATGTATAAAAAATTAGGAGGGTGTTTTTCGTTGTTTTGGAATAAAAAATTCAAGTGTGTTTTTTCAGTTGGTATGATTAATAGGTCATATCTCCGGACTACCAGCTAAGAACTGCACGCCACTTTTTTTCTGCTATGACAACATCATACCCTTTTTATGTATAAAAAATTGGGAGGGTGCTTTTTGTAGTTTTGGAATAAAAAAATCAAACGTGTTTTTTCAGTTGGTATGATCAATAGGTCATATCTCCGGATTACCAGTTAACAACTGCGCCAATTTTTTTCTATAATGAAAACATCATAATGTTTCTTATGATCAAGATATTAGAAGGGTGTTTTTTGTTGTTCTGAAATTTAAAAAATATATTGAATTTTTGAAACAAATTTCTTTGAAAATCAAGTTTTCGACAAGTTTAAAAACTCCGTAAAATTAAAAAAAAAAAAAAAAAACTATGCTATCACAAGGAAGACCACGACATGGCAGCTGAATGGCATTTCTTTGCCACGAGTCCTTGCAAGAATGCATGCGATGGAGTAGGGGGCACAATAAAACGGCTTGCAATAAGAGCAAGTCTTCAAAGAACTTTCGAAGGACATATTTTAAATGCACATGATCTATTTCAATTTGCCTCTCAAAACATAAAGGGGATACAGATGTTTTTCGTTAAAGCAGTGGAAGTGGTTGCAAATGAAGATTTTTTAAAGCAAAGATATGAAAGAGCCTTAATAATAGTAGGCAGCAGAGAGAATTACTTCTTCAAGCCATTAGACACGAAGGGTATATTAGTGAAGAAGGTTTCTGTGTTTGAAAAACCTTTTGTTGGCACTGTCGGGACATCGTAGAAATAAAGATTGTTATTCATGATTTTTTTATGCTTTCATTTGATAACAAATTATAAAATGTTACGTAGATTTCAGAATAATGGAAACCAAATATAAATTTTTTCCAACCACCAAGAGCTCGCGAGTCTTTCTTTGTCAAACTATGAATGAAAGTATATTTAAAGACATTTCAGTTTACTTTATCGTACTTCCTATCGGTTGATGGAGTGGCTAGCAAATAATTACTGAAGAGTAAAATAATTCTGCAGCGACTTTTCACTACCAAAGCATGCAAGCAATAGAACAATATAAAACTACCATCAAGAATTTGAATGTAATAAATAGGATACATTTTCATCTGCTTGTGACGTGTGATGCTGAGTGAATCTCAAATTTAAGTTTCAAAAGTTGATTTTAAAGTAAAGTTTTTTGTAAAAAACATGTTATATTTTTATTTCAAAATAACAAATAAACTTCGTTCTAATTTCTTGATCATAAAAACATCATGATGTTTTCATTATGGAAAAAAAATGGCGCAGTTGTTAACTGGTTTTCCGGAGATATGACCTATTGATCATACCAACCGAAAAAACACGTTTGATTTTTTTATTCCAAAACTACAAAAAGCACCCTCCAGATTTTTTATACATAAAAAGGGTATGATGTTGTCATAACAGAAAAAAAGTGGCGTGCAGTTCTTAGTTGGTAGTCCGGAGATATGACCTGTTGATCATACCAACTGAAAAAACACACTTGAATTTTTTATTCCAAAACAACAAAAAACACCCTCCTAATTTTTTATGCATAAAAAGTATATGATGTTTTCATCACTGAAAAAAAAATTGGGCAGTTCTTAGTTGGTACTCCGGAGATATGACCTATTGAACATACCAATCGAAAAAACACAAAATCTGACTTCAGACGACCATTGGCAAAATTCTATTTTTCACAATTTCATTTTTGTCACTAATATTGAAGGAGAAAATAATTAGCTTTAAAATGATACTTAACCTGGCTTAATTGAATGAAAAATGAGGAAGTTATAGAGCTTTTTCAAAATGCATACCAAAAATAAAAAAGCAAAAATTCTAAAAAAATCAAAATTTCAAAAAATTCTACAACCCTAAATTTTTATTCAAAAAATCTAAAAAAATTAATTTTAGTTTATCTCATAAGTATCTATCCGTAAAAAAATATTGAACAAAATCCGAGACATGACGGCACGGCCGACTATTTAAATTAGGCGATTTGACGTGGAATGAGCCTACTGCAAATGAAACATCTTCCCCTTGAAAGGCAGGGATTTGGAAGATGATTATTCAGACAAATTCTACAAAAATTATATTTATTTATGAGAGCTATTCTTTTGTGTAGATTCATTTGCTTGAATTTTTCACACCGATAGAGAGGGTGCGTTTCATTGCAATTATAAATTACACATTGTTTAGTTTTATTATTCTTCAAAAGAAGAGAGTGGTTTTCGCTATTTGGCTTGTCAGCTTTCGTGTCAACTGGGAACCTTTTCTTTTGCACTTGAGAAGCAGACGCTTGAATAATTCTCGCGCGCTCTTCTAAAAAGCTTAAGAAATCATTCAGTTTCGGAATCTCGTTTTTACCGAGCTTCATTTCGAAACTCTTTCTAACATCAGGATCAAGTTTGTGAAATAATATGTGCAGAATTAAAGCATCCGACAGATCGTTGGATTTAAATTCTAGTAAATCTAATGCGCGTATTTGACATTTTGTACTGTCAATTAATTGCATCAAAGGGTTTGGAGAATCTTGAACCTTTGACATATTTAATATTTTAAGAATATAATGTTCTACAACTGCACGTTTATTTTCATATCTTTCTTCTAACGATGACCAAAGTGAGTCATATGTATCTTGAGACGATTCAAGTCTCTTGGCTTCTCCCTTTAAGCAACTTTTTAAATAACATAAATGTTGCGTGGGAGTTAATTCTACATTATTTCCAATAATAGACATGAATTGCACTTTAAAGTTCTGAAAATCTTCATATCAGTAGGGGAAAAAGGACAGTTCTGCGGCGGCAGGCGGTGTGCGGTGGTAACACCGCCTGGGTGCTGGGTGCCTTCCACAGCCACCCCCCCTCCGCCGCCTGTGACCTCCCCTCCGCCGCCACCTCCCAGAGCCACCTCCCGCCGCCTCCCCAGGGCCGCCGCGAGGGTTTTCGCGCGAATTTTGAATATTTTCCCGCGAATTTTAGGACTTTGAATTATTTTCGTGAAAGGTTACAAGGGTTTTTCCCGCAAATTTCTGAATATTTCCCGCGAATTTTAGGATTTTGAATTATTTTACAGAGTTAATTTCGATCGTACCGCCATCTATTGAAGGAATTATATTTTTTCTTAATTTTCAAGAACTTAATTTTATTTTGAATGCTCATGCTGCCATCTATTGAGTGAACGAAATTAATTCTTTTTTTTAATTTTGGACTTTGTCAATTTCCCGAAGCGGGGTTCGAACTCGAACCAAAAGATTTTCCTCTTGATTACCAGCCATGTGCGCATACCGACTGGGCTATGAAGCTCTCTTACTCCTCAGCGCTAATTGTGATCACAATATAATTTAAGATTGTATCGCAGTCTATTGATTACCCGATGATGTTAATTTGCATGCTAATTTGTTTTGTAATTCGAACTTTGTCTAATTTTTCCAACTTAGTTTTTGTAACCTATTTCAATATAATTTTTGATTTTAAAGAACGATGATGCTGCCATCTGTTGATGGAAATTTATTTTTTTCGAATTTAATTATTTCTTCGAACTTAATTTATTTTTCAAGCCGAAATCGGACTTTGTCAATGAAAATTAATTTTTTTTTTATGTTTATGATAATCCGACCCAATGTAATGATTAACTATTTTTTATTAACCTGCTAATTTATTTAATTAGGAATTAGTCGAATTTAATTAATTTCGCACAATCGAATGAGAATTTTATTTAGGAATTCCCGACTTTACAGGTTTTTTCACGAATTTTACTGTTTTTAAGTTTACCCATAGTTTTACAACATCATTTTAGAACTTTGTCGAACGCTTCGAGAATTTAATTATTTTTTTTTTCCAACTTGGATTATTTTTTCAAACCGAAATGGAATTTTTTCAGTGAAAATTAATTTTTCATGTTGTTGCTCATCTGACCCAGAGTAATGAATGACTTTTTAATTGGCATCCCATTTTATTTAGTAATTAGTCAAATTAAAAAAAGCCCACACTTCCGAATTTGATTATTTCTATAAAGTTCTGGACATTGCATGTTTTTTCACGAATTTTACTGTTTTTTTTTTTCTATGTCCCTGCTTTTACAACATATTTTTTAAACTTTTTCGCCACTTCAAAATTTTTCATCTAATCTACTATGGCTTAATTACCTCGACCCCAAAACAAACTCGACCAACACGACTTCTTATTTCCAACATTAATGAACACATTGA